>CM071876.1:27952110-28019025 GCA_036759665.1 Gynandropsis gynandra | reverse complement strand
CCCGATCGGGCACATTATACCCGAGCATGTGACTCTTCCACCCGAGTCGTGCAAAACCACGTGGACGCTTCAACAACAACTACCCGATCGGGCTCTCCACCTTTACCCGATCGGGCACATTATACCCGAGCGTGTGACTCTTCCACCCGAGTCGTGCACAATTACGGGGATGCTTCAACAACAATTACCCGATCGGGCTCTCCACCTTCACCCGATCGGGCACATTATTCCCGTGCGTGTGACTCTTCCACCCGAGTCGTGCAAACTTACGGGGACCATTCAACACTGATTACCCGATCGGGCACTTCCTCTTCACCCGATCGGGCACTTCTTTCGGACACCGAACCTACAACTGTCTCTCAAGCCCTAAAAGATCCGAGTTGGAGGAAAGCTATGAGTGAATAATTTGATGCACTTGTTCGTAATGGAACATGGGATCTTGTACCGGCTCAACAGGCATCAAATGTTGTTGGATGCAAGTGGATTTATCGTATCAAACGATTACCTGATGGTTCGGTGGATCGCTACAAGGCCAGACTTGTGGCGAAAGGTTTTACACAACGACCGGGAGTGGACTTCTTTGAGGTTTTACACAACGACCGGGAGTGGACTTCTTTGAAACATTCAGTCCCGTAGTTAAACCCACTACCATTCGATTGATTTTAAGTATTGCAATTGCAAATGGGTGGAGTCTTCGTCAACTAGATGTCAACAATGCATTTCTTCAAGGCCAACTCACGGAAGAGGTATACATGACACAACCTACAGGTTTTGTTGATCATGATCGTCCTCATCATATATGCAAACTCAACAAGGCAAATTATGGTCTCAAACAAGCTCCTCGGGCTTGGTACTCGGAACTTCGTGATTTTCTCCTCGACCAAGGCTTTGTTAACTCCCTTGCCGACGCATCCTTGTTCATTCTTCACAATTCGGAGGTAACTATATATGTTCTTGTCTATGTGGATGACATTGTGGTCACAGGAAGCCACTCGGAAGCAGTTCAACGCTTCATAATAACGCTTGGAAACCGCTTTTCCATCAAAGACTTGGGAAAGCTATCTTACTTCCTTGGCATTGAAGTAACACGCACAGCCTCTGGATTACTTCTCACTCAACGCAAATATGTCACGGATATCCTCAACAAAGCTCACTTTTCTGAAGCTAAATCAGTCACCACTCCTATGGCCCCTGGCGCACGGCTTTCCTTGTCCTCAGGTGATAAGTTAGAAGACCCAACCAACTATCGGATTATTGTTGGAAGCCTACAGTATCTCACACTTACAAGACCCGATATCAGCTTCGTTGTCAATAAATTATCTCAGTACATGCATGCCCCGACAACGGAACATCTACAAGCCCTCAAACGGGTCTAGATCATCTACAGAAGCGGAATATCGTGCTATAGCAGACACAGTAGCAGAACTCCGATGGATCACGTCGATTGATCAGGTCGATTAGGGTTTTCATATCTCTTGTATATTGCTATATAACTGATGTAATTATTCATTCAATCAAATATACGGAAAACCTTTCTACAATTATATTTTTTAATTTAAATATATAATCATTTTATTCAGTGATTTTGTTTAGTGCATAATAATTTTATTATATTTATGGTAAAAAATAATATCTTAAAATTCGAAAATAAATAAAATATAAAAAATAAAAGTTTGAGACAAATAAAAAGTAATCCAAATATAATCGATCGTGTATTATATAAAATATAAATATATAGATTACATAAATATTATCTAATATATAAATATAACATATTTATTTATTGTCTCGATTTGGGTATAAATATAATATTATATGTATATAATATATGTATATATAATATACTATACAAAAATCTCTTCTTTCTATACCTAAAACGATTTGTTTATGTTTTTTTCCTCTCTCTTTTTCAGCACGTCGTTTATTATTTGAAACTAGAGTTTTGTTCATTTGATTTCTTCTTTTTTCTTTTTTGGAATTTCTCTTTATTTCGATATTTTGTCTGGTTGTTCATTCGATTTGTTTCAAATTTGCTCTTTGAAAGTAAAATAATTATAGTTAACAACGCAGACGACAAAATATTTATTCCAAGATTATCTTTAATACCAACAAACACTACATTACCTATTCGTTTCAAACGTTAACAGTTTTCGACTATACCATGTTTTGCAATGACAATCAACAAAGTCAATGATAAAATCTATACAAAGTTGATATATAATCGGCATATGTTTATCTCGTCATGCCTTTACTCATGATCAAATATATATCCCTGTATCCAAAGATATCGATTCTAGATGAAAACAACAATTAAAGAAATATTTTATAATCTATAATATCTTATAAATATAATATTATTTATTTATTTATGTAAATATTTAATTTTATATATTATAATTAATTTAAAATTTGAAATTTTTTTCTGCGTAAAGCGCAGACTCAATACTAGTATATGTATAATTTAGAATATATTAGTATTAGTGACTGTTGTCCATACAAAAGTTAGAGTTACATAGATTAAATTTTAATTTTCAATATAAATATCGAGACAAATCATATCATAATCAACTAATCAAAACTAAATATTTGAGAATATTTTCTAATATTTTTGAATCTCTTATACTCTTCTTTCAGGGAGCAAAGGTTGAAGAATAACATCCTGAGATTAAAAGAAACAATTTTGTATATAGAATCTCTTAAAAAGATGATCGTTATTCCACCGAAAAGGAGAAAAATAACTTTTTGGATGACATATAAGAGAATAATGTGTAGATCGATGATGGAGAAGTGTATATTGACAATAAAAAGTGTAGAAGGATGGTACACCATGAAAAGGTGGTTGTCACTCCACGGGAAAAGAGAAAAAAATCTCAGACGACATATAAAAGAGAAATATGTAGGTCGACGATGAGGAAATATATGTCGGCAACAAAAAGTTGTAGAAGTTGATTTTCTCTTATGACACATTCAAAAAAGAAAATTAAAAATTAAAAAGAAAAGTGTAGATATGTATATAAACTTGTGGTTGACAATGGAAAAACACATATTTTTTTTGTGGAACGTAAATTTGTATTATGTGTGTCCCGAAATGGGAGAGAAATCAAGTACAAGGATCAGACCAATGGCACAAATGGGATAACACGCAGGTCACCCAAACTATGTCGTGGCAAACGAAACAAAAAAAAATAAAAACGGATCTCCGTGTCGCAGCTATGAGAGCAGGGTAGAAGATGTCCGAGCCTCATTAAAACCTCAATGCAGTAAAACCCAGTGGGAAAAACCAGTCATAGAGGAAAAAGAGCACCCCTGCGACACATGACCATACAGAAAACAAACCAGAAACAAAAAAACAAACAACAAACAACAAACAACAAAGCAACAACAAAGCGACAACATAGCCGGAACTACAAGGTACCCACAGTAGCCAAGGGGAACCTATTATGAAGAATAAGAAAGACGTGGTTGATGTTCAGTCTGGTCACAACCTCGGGCGGGATGCGGTTGTTATCGAAGATGCGAGCATTCCTGGCGAGCCAGATGTGGTAGACCGAAGCTGCAAGGGAGTAGACTCGAGCCCTCGAAAAACAGTCATCAAGGCAGGCATGTCCCCGAAGCCACGTAAGAGCGCTCTAAATCGTCGAAATGGAACGCGAGATGCGGAAGCGATCACACACTGGGTTCCAAACGGATGTAGCGTAGTCGCATGTGAAAAATAAATGGTCGTGTGTCTCCATCAGCTTGTCACACAGCCTGCATTTGGGATCCATCTGTAAGTACTGAAAGCGGTCAAGAGTGGGTAGCTTACCTAGCGTTGCCAACCACAGAAGGAAGGAGTGCTTCGGCGTGCTATGTACATGCCACACCACCTTTGACCAGCTCACCACCGCCCGCCTAGGCCGAATGACTTCATACGCCTTGGAGACCTTGAATTCACCCGCAACACACCAATCCTCCAACGTGTCCGTGATGCTTGCCTCCCTCCCCTTGATGTTACTGATCATATCACGAGCCTGTATAATAGCCTTAATGAGAAGAGAGTCCCGCCGATGAGCAGTCCACTCCAAGGGCCCCGTCCGAGTCAAATAGCGGTGATGCACCCACCTTACTGACAAGTTGTCCCGCTGAGTCGTATTGTGCAACAAGTGCTTCAGCATGAAGCACTTGTTCCAGACGCCAAAATCCAAAAGGCACATGCCCCCTTCCCTCTTGGGAATACAAAGGTCCACCCACTTCACCCTGGGGTGCTTCCACAGAAACCCTCTGCAGATGGAAACAAGACTATGGAGGACGCTCTGAGGAATGAGAACCATTGACAACCAGAAATCCGCACTCCCCTGAAGCACAGAACCAATGAGCTCCCTTCTACCAGCAAATGAAATAGTCTCTTGGCCCAAACAGTGAGGTAGGCGCTTATCTTGTCGAGAAGCGGCTTGAAATGGATCCTTTTGAGACCGGACGGGCCAATCGGGATACCCAGATACCGAAATAGAAAGACACCCTCCCTGAATCCAGAAGCACCGATCAAAGTTTCCCGCTCTTGATCTGAGACTGAGGCCAAAAACATGGATGACTTCCCCACGTTCACACATAGTCCCGACATGGCACTAGATCTCTCCAGACATCCCAGGAGTACTCCCATCGAACCTGCGTCGCCGCGACAAAACATCACAATGTCATCAGCAAAAATGAGATGTGATAAACGGAGAGATGCATAGTGTTGGTGAAAGGAGAAAGTGTCCGTGTTTGTCTCATTCTTGACAAGCCTCGAGAAAATCTCCATGCACATCACGAAGAGGAGGGGCGAGAGCGGGTCCCCTTGTCTAAGGCCACGCTTGCCAGGGAAAAAATCTTGGAACGTCTTGTTGATCTTGATGGAGTAAGTTGCCGAGGAGATGCACTCCATGACCCAATCGACAAAGGTGGGGGGGGGGGGGGGGGCGAGTGAAACGTTACAACAAGAGATGGGACGATAGTGCTCAACTCTAGACGGGGCGTCCACTTTGGGGATGATGGAGATTTTGGTGTGGTTGAGCTGCCTAAGAAGCTTCCCGTTGATAAAGAACTCCTTGACCGCCGCACACACCTCAGTCCCAGTCGTCTCCCACATTGCTTTAAAGAACTTGACCGAGTATCCATGTGGACCGGGGGATTTATCATCGCCCATCAACCAGAGAGCATCCTTGATCTCTCTCACCGAGACAGGGGACGTCAGGAACTGGTTGTCTGCGTCTAAAAAACGGCCACCATGGGCGAGCTCACCGGGGTCCGGGAGCGCGACATCTACCGTTGACACAAAAAGGCCTCTGTAGTAGTCCACGAACTCTACCACCACCTCTTCCATAGAGTGTGTTCGTGTGCCATCCCGTTTGGATACGGCCGTGATGTGGTTGCGCCTGCCATTCATCTTCACGAAAGCATGAAAGTACTTAGTACACTTATCGCTTTTAATAAGGTGAGTGGACTTGGCAAGTTGGATAAAAAAACTCCCCTCTGCTTCGTTCAATCGCTTTGTCGTTGTCTTCGCCTCCTCCATCCTGCGCCTCGCTTCCAGGGAGTCCGGATTTAGGCGACACTCCTCAAGAGCCCGAGTTAGGCCAGCATTTGCCTCCGCAGCCCGAGCAGAGATGTGGCTAAACTCTTGTTGGTTGAGGGACTTGAGAGGCGCCTTAAATCCGTGGAGCAGCGCCGATAAGCGAAATTGGTACGTTCCCCTTACTTCGATCTCTCACCCCTCCTTGACTATCTCCGCGAATCTCGGGTGAGCTGTCCACATGTTGAAGAACTTGAAGTACTTCCTCCCTGCGGCCTGTAATCTACACAGAGAAACAAGCCCCGGCTTGTGGTCCGAAAGATGCCACTCGTCGGGGAAATCAGTGTCACAAAAAAACGTAGAACCCGACCATGCAGGATTAACTAGTACACGGTCAAGTCTGCTCCAAACCGAGCCATTGGTCCAGGTCACCGGGTTCAAAGTCGAGCATGGTGCATCGACGAGACTATGGCGACGACAGGCATCAACCATGTCTCTGCACTCGTACATCGAAACCGGTACCCTGTTTACCCTTTCCTCTACGCTCATGACCGAGTTAAAATCACCTAACACAATCCAAGGCATCATATGAGCATGCATCAAATCATCAACATGGTCCCAAATCGGTCGCCTATCAACTACACTATGCAAGCCAAAAACAAAACAAGTTCCAAAGTGCACACCGGTTGTCCTACAAGAAGTGCGAAAACCTATAATGATCTTGCTGAACCGATGAGCTAATGACCTCTAAATCCACAAAATCACTATCCCAAGTGACCAGAATACGACCGCGTGGATCAAGTTCGAAATTTGAAACAAACTTCCAACCCGGTGCCACGCGTCGCATCATATTGTCTACATTGAGTCTAGCGCATTTCGTTTCATAAATACCTACTATACAAGACCGAGTTTTACGGATTACCTCCTTTAGTCCTCTTTGTTTCAGGGCTTGGCCAAGCCCTTGGATGTTCCAGGAGAGTATCTTCATGCGGACACTTTAGGTTTGCCCTTCTCGCCACCTTCCTTGGCGATGCTGCGGAGAGTTCTCGCTGTAGACGGCCATTTAGTCGCCTTCAAAGCTTGCACGAGCGGGGTCTGTCCTTTCCTAGTCTTGGCCCGGGCTTGCATTGCGATTTGGTCAGCTCTGTCCCAGGAGACCACTCCCCCTCCTCCCTAGTCTCACCATTATCGGTCCTTCAGACGCCCATTGGATCCATCACACCGCTGTCTTTCATACCTGCAGTACCCACCTCATCGGCTTTTCCCACGCCAGGTACTGTGTCATTCTCATAATCCTCGGAACCCTCTTGGAATCTCTTCCGTTTGGTATTCTCCTCCACCCGGTCATTTTAGGCACACTTGTTCCTTGCTCACGGAGTTCGTTAACGAGTGATTTCGGGGATGAAGGGGGAGCCCGGTCAGGTGGCTGCGTCTCCCGTCGCCTTAGGATAGAAGGAGTCACAGCAGTGGGTTGAGATGCCCCAATTGGGTCTGTCGGGGTTGCTTTAGGTCCAAAAGTTACATCGTCAGACACCAGAACAGTAGCGTCCGAGATCCCACCCTTTGGTCCTATTAGAGTCTTCTTTGTTCTCTTGCCCATCGTATCCTTTTTCTCCTTGAATGAACATGTCTCGTTCTCATGGCCAAATGAACATCAAGTGGTACAGTACTTTGGTTCATTCTCGATAAGTATAGAGCATAGAAGTTCCTCGCTATCGTCAATTCCACCGAGACCTCACGGACAATGGGCACCGCAAAATTTACCTCAATAAGACAACGAGCATATGACCCTCGTCGTCTTCCTTCGGTCACTGGATCCGTGAATAGGGGACTTCCCACATACGAGGCGAGCAATCCAAGAATCTCCTGGATCCAGAAATTGCGAGGAAGACCGAAGATGCGGATCCAAAGGGGCACGGTAGCTATGTCCCTGCGGTTGAAGGCAAACTTGTCGGAAACATTCTTTAGCGGCATGGGCTTGCCATGGATAAACGCATATTAACGATAGAGATGGATGTGGTTGTCACTCTAAAATATTTTTTTGGATGATAGAAAAGTGCAAACCAAGAGTGGATAAGCGCATATCAATGACTATAGATATGAATCGAAAGCTGAAACGTGCATTACTCCATCAATAAATGATTGAAGACACTAAAGAGAAAACTAAACAAAATATAGAAAGAAAAAAGAATCAAAAATTAAATAAAAGAAAAAATAACTTGTATCAATCAAACCAGTTGTCAGTATACCAAATCCACGAAACAATGAAATTATGGGATGAAAGTATGGGTTATATGACGGTTATTATGATTAATTGTGATTAAGTGTAAGAAGGGAATTTATAGAAGTATTTTCAATTATAAAAAAAAATCCATATGTTTGTTATGGATATCTAGGAAGATTTTAAAAGTATTTTGGATGATTTTTTGGAGATATGTGTCTCTAATCATTCCGTATTCCAATTATCACAATTTTAAAATTTGGTTCACTATTCGCTTGAATTCATTGTTCAAGTGAGTGTTTGTTTTTGTTTTTTATGGAGTCATCAAAACTCTTATCTCAGCCTTGAAAGCATAATAGGAAATATCTATAGGCAAAGAGAGATGTGAAAAGATAATTTATTTGATGAATGATGTGAAATATATATAAAAAGAATAGATCCTAAAATCATGGGAACTTAACAAACAAAGGAGATTCTATAGGGATTCTAATTGACGTGTGGAAACACGAGTTATAATTAACCTAGTCCACTTCACCGCAAGTATACGGATCTTGTAGTACCAGGGTCGATCTCAGGGACTAATACAACTAAACTAAGAACAAAACTAAACTAGGAAGAAAGGTGATAGGAGGGGATATGGTTCTAATGGTCCTAAATCTATCCTAATGGAGACAACGGAACGAGGGTAAAGATGAACTAGATATGAAGAATACTACGGGTGTACGGGATACCGGATAATGCATACATGAACGACTAAAGATCATAGATCCACAACCTACTCTTGACAACGGGAAATTCATGCTCTACAGTTGAGGAGTGATTCTTCCGAGCCTAAACCTCCTAACCATGGATACATGCAACCCTGCCTTCCGACAGCCGATTAACACGCACCATGGCAGCATTAAGACCGCAATCACTATCCCTAAGTTGGCTAACCAACCGGTCAGATTCTCATTAGCCAAGACTTAATCTACTACTTAGCGGACCGGATTCGTTCCTTAACCTTCCAGCAAGGTTCGACATCCATTGTTGTTGAGCGGTCAGCACTAACATATGATTGATATTGCTAACCATAGAACCGTAAATCAAGAGTAAAAATCATAAAACTAAGCATTAAAGAAGATCATCGTACATAAATCCAAATCCGATAACCCTACCCGCAGTAGGGACTCTACTCACTCATGGAATACATGAAAACAGAAGATAACACAGCCCAATACATGATAAAACCCTAAGGAACTCGATGCCTCGACCTTCCCTAATGCGTTACCGGTGTACGGATTGGTGCTTCTCTTCTTCTCCGATGCTTCCCGAGCTTTCCCAGATGTTTTTCCAGTGCTTTCTTCCCCTGTTCGTCGCCCCCTTTGCCCTAGATCTCTTCCTTTCCTTTTATTTGCTCGTTTGAAACTTAGATCTAGGTTGTTACGGATTACGCGGCCCGCTCGGGCAGTGGTGCTGCCCGGTCGGGTAAAGGCTTGCCCGACCGTGTTGAACGTTGCGAATCCTTCAATTGATCTCATTTAGGCCTTGTCGCCTAGAAACCTGAAAACCAATAAAACGGGTGTGTGAAGCTCAAAATAGAATCGGATAAGTAAGAATCGATGTAGGAATCATGCGAAAATGATATAAAAACCTATCCTAATAATGATACACTTTCAGTGTTATCACTAATCTAGAATAATAAGGTATAAAATATATAAATATATTCTCCTAATATGCCCCTGCAAGATGTGTCTCGGTCGAAAGATCCATCTTGACCCGAAGAGTGTCAAATTGTGTCTGCGGCAATGGTTTGGTGAGTGCATCGGCTAGTTGGTCCTTCGAGGAGACATGCGCAACATGAAGAAGGCCTACATTGACTAAGCTCTAGATGAAATGATAATCGATTGCAATATGCTTCATGCGAGAATGAAAAACCGGGTTAGCACATAGATAAATGGCCCCAACATTGTCACAATAGATCACCGGAGGAATGGACATTGAAACGCCTAGCTCAGTGAGGAGAGAAATCAACCAACAAACTTCTGAAGCTGTCGAGGACATAAACTTATATACTTCCTCAGTAGAAGACTTGGCGGGAAACCGTTGTTTCTTGGATGACCAAGAGATTGGGTTGCACTAAAGATAGACGACATGAGCTCCGGTAGAAGTGTAATCATCACGATCGCCACCCCAATATGCATCAGAAAAAGCATGAAGAGAAAGTGTACTGCGATTGGACATGAATATACCTCGAGACCGTGTGCCTCCAAGATATTGAAGTATACGTTTTGCAGCCTGCCAATGCTCAGTCGTAGGTCGATGCATGAATTGAGAGAGCTTTTTAACCGCAAAGGCTATGTCCGGTCGAGTAAACATAAGGTATTGCAAGCTCCCAATAGCATTCCGATATTCTATGGGATCATCTAACAATGTTCCCGACCTGGAGGAGAGACGTGTAGTCGAAGCCATAGGAGTGTGAACCGATGTTGCATGTAGCATATTCGTACGTGTAAGGAGGTCTATGATGTATCGTTTTCGCGTGAGAAGAAGACCTCGAGAGCTACGTGTCACTTCTACCCCAAGAAAGTAAGAAAGTTGTCCCATGTCCTTAAGAGAAAAATGAGCCGAGAGGAGAGCAATGAACTTGTCCACGTGCTCGGCGTGGCTATCGGTAATGACTATGTCATCAACATAAGGAGATAGATGGTGATATTATCTTAACGAAAAATGAACAGTGAGTTATCGGCGAGGGAGTGAACAAACCCAGAAGCTTGAAGAAAGCCACACAACTCTGTGTACCATGCGCGCGGGGCTTGCTTAAGACCATAGAGAGCCCTGTGCAACTTGCAAACATGTGTGGGGAAATCACGATCAACAAACCCCGATGGTTGGATCATATAAACGTCCTCGGATAAAGAGCCTTGGAGAAAGGCGTTATTCACATCAAGTTGGCGCAACACCTAACCACGAGTGACAGGAAGACTAAAGACCAGTCTTATCATCGCTGGCTTAACAACAGGGCTGAAAGTGTCATAGTAGTCAACACCGGGTCGTTGATGGAACCTTTGCCACTAGTAGTGCTTTGTACCTGTCAATAGAACCATCAGAGAGACGTTTAATTTTGAACACCCATTTACATCCAACAACATTATAAGAAGGATTCGACAGGACAAGATGCCAAGTGCCATTGCGGACCAAAGCATCAAATTCTTCAGCATGGTTGTTCTCCACTTAGGATGTTTGAGAGCTTGAGACACACTCGTAGGTTCAGTGTCGGGGGAGGCAGTAGTGTGAAGAGAAAGTTTTTGGTTCGGTTTGGAGGTTTTGTTTTTAGCTCGGGTAATCATGGGATGGTTGTTATGGGCGATGGTACGTTTGGTCCATGAGTAGGTGAGGTAGGGGATGTCATCGACAGTGGAGAATCGAAATATAGGGGCACCGGTGCTGATGGAGTGCTTGTAGATGATGATGTACGAGTGGGACTTAGCGGGATGAGAGTGTATGGAGGTGAGAACGGGACGGATGACTCGGCAGAAACGGGGGTAGCCGATGAGGGAAATGTGGAGAAGGGAAATTGATGTTCAACGAACTCTATGTGGCAAGAGACATAGACACGAGAGGTGGAAAGATGAAGACATAGGAATGCACTTTGTGTGAGAGAGTAGCCGACAAACACACAAGGGAGCGAACGAGACTCGAGTTTGTGTTGTGTGTAGGGACGAAGCCAAGGATAGCAAAGACAACCAAAAATTTTAAGCTTCAAATAGTTTGGGACGGATTGGAAAAGAGACTCAAACGGGATCTTAAAACCTAGAAGAGAAGAAGGTAGGTGGTTTATGAGGTATACCGCCATGGGAAAAGCAAAAGTCCAATAGGCAAGAGGGATGGATGCATGACTTAAAAGATCAAGTCCGGTCTCGACAATATGGCGAAGTTTTCGTTCCGAAATCCTATTATGTTAAGGAGTATGTGGTGGTGTTGTGTAATGTGAAATGCCATGACTTGCCAAAAAATTCCGAAGAGTAATGAACTCCCCGCCATTTTCCGAGTAAAGTGAGACAATACGAGATGAAAACCGATTTTCAACAAGTGCTTTAAAACGTGGAAAGATTTCAGCAACTTGACTTTCTTTGCAATTGGTAAAACCAAGTATATCGAGTATGATGATCGACACAAATGACGTAATAGCGGTATCCATCAAACGAAATCACAGGAGATGTCCAAACGTCCGTGTAAATCAATTCAAGGGGACAAGTGGAACGCATAGTAGAAGTGGAAAAAGGAAGTCTGTGACTTTTATTACTTAAACACGCACCACAAGAGAAAACCATCGTTGATGTTCGTGATAAAGGTAAAGAAAGTGATGCACAATTTTATTCAAAATCTCGGAGGATGGATGACTTAGGCGGGAATGCCATTCGGACAGATTCGACTTGATACTGGATAGGGCTCGAATGGAAGACGAGGGGGATGTGGGATCCAGCACGGGAAGAGAAGGCCACTCGTACACCCCATCATTGAGCAGACCGCGCGTTATTGGTGCCCCCGTATTGAGATCCTTCACCTGAAAATAATGAGAAAAGAATCCCACCGAGACATTATTATGAGTACATAGTTGATGGACAGATATAAGATTTTTATTCATGGATGGAGTGCATAAGACATGGTTAAGAGATAAGTGACGTGATGAGGAGGGTAAAGACAAAGAACCCGTATGTGTAATCGCAAGCCCCGAACCATCACCAAGCATGACCCCATCGTTACCCGTGTATGGAGAGTGGAGGGCAAGAGCTAAATCTGATGTGACGTGGTGAGAAGCACCGGAATCAACAATCCAAGTGGGAGACGCCTTCGAGGAAAGTGTGGTGTGATGAGCACTTAGTGGCCACAAGGAAGCATTGCGCGGTGTCTGTGAGGACACCGACGATCCATGGGACAGGCAGAAGAGATTGCAGCGGCGGGCACTATGACCATGTACACCACAAAGCTGGCACTTTCCTTGATAGCCACGTGAGAGATCTCCACGGGACGGATAGCGATGCGTAGGCGGGCCGCGGTTTTCGACGAAACCACGGAAGTCTGAGTGCCAGGATGAACGTGGTTTTTGCTGAACGTTATTGAAAGTGATGGGTAGGGCCGAGGAGACTGGTTCCGCAATAAGAAGATCAGCCTCATGAGTCAGAAGCTTCTCATGCAATTCAACAAACGAGATCGTCGTATCTTTTGCATTCACCGCATCACGAATGGATTTGTTCTCATCACCAAGACCAGCCAAAATAAGATCAAGGAGATCCTCATGATCCATTGATTTCCCGAGAAGAGATAGTTCGTCGGTCTTGATTTTGAAGAAGTTCATGTATTCATCAATCGTCTTAGTGCCCTTGGTGTAGCGTTTCATTTGATCGTTGATTTGTTTGAGATGTCCGCGACTGGAATGACCATACGTGGAGGCCAAAGTGGCCCAAGCTTCACCGGAATCGGAAGCGGGGGCAATGATTGTCTGACAAGAGATCGAAATTGATCCAAGGAAGGCCATGAATATTGGTCGATCTTGACGAAGCCATGGGTCATAGGCCGGATTTGCAACAACATTGTTGTTGATTATGAGAGTCGCCACCAGAGCGAGGGCAGGATCTAGAAAACTGTCAAGGTTGTATCCTTGAAGGACGGCTCGAATCTGAATACTCCATGTAAGATAGTTTGTTGTCGTGAATTTGGTGACGTTAGAAACATTCACATGAATGAGAGTCGAAAGAGGATTGACGGCGTTGTAAAGAGTGACCACGTCACTTGCTTGAGGAATGCTCGAAGTGTCGCCGTCGGTAGCCATGGAGGAAGCAAGAGATGACGGCAGCAGTAAGAAAAAGAAATAAAAGTTTAGGTTAATTGTCTTGCGACTTGGTGCTTTGATACCATATTGGCAAAGAGAGTTGTGGAAAGATAATTTATTTGATGAATGATGTGAAATTATATATATAAAAGGATGGTTTTTTCCTCCCTTCTCATGCTGCCAAGTCTGCCAAGGAGGAAAAAACCTCCTTTTCACATGAATATCCATGATTAAAAAACGCCTTTACTTTCCTCTTATATGTCTTCCCCTCTTCCTCCTGTTCTTTGATATCCATCAAAAATCAAAAATCAGATTCATCTTCTCCCTTCACGTAACACTCAAAATTAAAAACCCCCTTGATTTCATTCTTATCTTTTAGGGGTCCGATCGAATCCCATAGATCGAATCCGAGTCCATTGAAGCAGTCTCCTCAGAGTCATCATCTACACCGCACGAAAGAGTGCGATCCATCATCCCCGCACCGCCGGCAATATCACCGACAAACTCGCAACCCTAGACTGGATCGTTTCTCCCTGTTCCGGCCAAGACCCAAAGCCATGAACCCGATACACCATCCCCGTGTCGCCCTAGCTATCACCGACCAAGTGATGCTTCTGTTTTCGAAGTTCTACGGTAGCAGCGGAGGAGGGAACCTTGCGGTGGCGGATGTTACGAAGGCGATGCCATGGACTCGCCGAAACATTCACGAGGGTGACCACCGATTCCGCCTCCAGATTCCCCTTCAAATCGTTGCAGAACGTGAAATTGGAAAACCATTCATGCCATCGACGAGGTGTACGAATGCAGACACCATTGGATGTGGGGTTTTGCCTCAGACCTATGCCGAAGGTAGGTTATACAAATTCGGTTTCAATTGTTTTTAATGGTTTCAAAATTGAGATATAACCGTTTAGCTTGTTGGGGCTTCGTTGCCCATTCAGCCACAGAGATTTGCTCGAAGAGCCCGCAAATGTCGCCTACAATTCGCCCTCCCAGATAATTGTAAGATAAATGGAGTTCCGCCAAGCTGGGGAGTGATTGGCCGCCTAGGAGATCTGGAATTTCCCCCGGAATGTTGCACTTCATAAGGGAAAGCTCTTTGAGGGTAATGTCATGAGAATTTTGTAATCTGTTGGCCAGTTTCTGATCCATTATTCTGGACTCATTTACTTTTCGTTTAAGTAATAAAATTCTACCTGCCATCCATAGAGGGTGTTGAAATCTGGTGCCTGCTAGGCTTAGCAAAGGCAATAGATCTGTTCGCAGAGATGGCTCTGGTGTGGATTGAAAACCGAAACGCCTGATCTTTTTTAATTTATGAATCCAGAACCATTAATTATTCATAGAGTTTTTTAATTTCATTTTTGTGAAATTTTCCCTTCTTTCAGGTCATCCTCGCATTATTCACCGCGGTATGAAATTATCCAACATACTTCTTGACAATAACTTTGAATCTCTTGTACGTTTATCTGAAAATCTCGATAATGTCTATGGTATTCGTTCTATTGATTTCACCCCTTGGTATCTTTTCCTCAGGTTGCTGATTTCGGGCTTGCGAAAATAGCACAGGAACTAGATTCAAATACACATGTCTCCACACACGTAATGGGAACTTTCGGGTGCGTATGTATGCATATTCTTGGAAGTGAACTTCTTTAAATAGCTGCAGATAATCAGTTCTTATAGAACCATGTTACCGTAACTTTACAGATATATGGCTCCCGAGTATGCAACAAGCGACAAGCTGACTGAAGAATCCGATGTTTACTCCTTTGGTGTGGTACTTCTGGAGCTACTCGACAACGAGAGCCTTGTCGAATGGGTAAATTCATTACATTGTTTCCACCATTCACCAAATATGTCATTTTCTTACTAAATAAAATCCAAGAAGCAATCAACCATTGTAAGCGAGCATTTTGAGTTTAACATAATTATATCAGTTGATGTGCTTCAGCAAATCCAATTCATGGTTCGACCTTGCCCTTAGAGAAGCGCCATTTATAGCCAATATGAACAGATAAGGATGTTTCAGAGAATGGCTTATGGGAAATTAGTCAAGGTTTTACTTCTTCTCAATTCCATCTCTTTTACCCATCTCAGGTGGATTGCGAATTAAACTATCGTGGAGTTCCTGTGTTAGGATGTCTTTAGAAGCTGCCAAAGCACTCGAGTAAGTTCAATTCCAAGGTCATCAGAGTCGTTCTGAATGAGATATGCTGAGTTGTGACATCATGTTTTCCTTTTTTGTTGGCAAGGTGTTTGCATGAGATCTGTGATCCACCTGTTATTCACTAGAATTTTATGTCTGCAAACATTCTCCTCGACGACGATCTTAATGTGCATGTATCTGAATGTGGCAAAGCCTAAACCAGTGGCAGATGCAGAAGCAAAAATGTCAAAGAAGAAACCTAAACAGGCTGCAAAAGCAGAAGCAACACCGCCGGAGACGAAGCCTAAACCGACTGAAAAACCAAACGTAGAAGTAGCAACGCCGGAGAAACAGCTTAAAACGGCTGCACAAGCAGTGGTAAAACCGTTGCCATAGATTCCACCGTTAAAATCCATTCTTGAAGTCCAAGATGATATCACTGGCATCAAGCTATCTTTTCGAGACAATAAGGTATGCTAAAACATGAATAACAACACTTATTTACTTTACTATTTACACATCTCCATTCTCTAACTTGGTCTTCATCTTTGTACGAAAACGTCGTTGCAACAACTCGAAGGTTCTTTCCTAAAGAAGGGCAATCAATATATATTGTGAGCATTCTCCTTGAGCAGCAACCTCACAGGTACTTTGATGATTCAAGGCATTTACACATTGTCAGAGAAATTGGCTTTTTTTTCTGAAACAACAATGCAGTCACAAAACATGTGATACTCTTGAATTTATGTTAAACTTTTCACATCATGAAGTGCATGCAATCATAATCTTGAATCCGTTTTTCGAATTAAACTATCGTGGAGTTCCTGTGTTAGGATGGCCTTAGAAGCTGCCAAAGCACTCGAGTAAGTTCAGTTCCAAGGTCATCAGATTCTTTTTAAATGAGATATGCTGAGTTGTGACATCCTATTTTCCTTTTTGTTGGCATGGTATTTGCATGAGATCTGTTATCCACCTGTTATTCACTGGAATTTCATGTCTGCAAACATTCTCCTCAACGATGATCTTAATGTGCATGTATCCGAATGTGGTAAAGCCTAAACCAGTGGCAGATGCAGAAGCAAAACTGACAGAGAAGAAGCCTATGAAGTTGTGCAAGACCTCCCTGACATGATACAAAGAGAGCATCAAAGGAATTGTTCAAAAGGTGTTTAATAAGTTGGCCTAGGACTTTAAGGCTTCAATAGTTTGATTGTTTTTGTTTCTATTTCAAATGGAATAAGGTCAAGGCTTTGTCTCGGGTATTCATCCCATCAACAAATCGCCTAATCTTTTGACTTTTAAACTATATTATCAAGTCCACTATTCAAAACTTTAAGCTCACCCTCTTTCTTCTATCCATATTTTCATTTTATTATTTTCGACAATTTGTCATATGTTATGCATTTATGACAACCAATTTTTTCTCTTTCAGATTTTCATATTTCTTGCTAAACTCTTCAAAAAAAATTTTCAACTTCTTACAGATATTTACATGTAAACTGATAAGTTTAATAAGAATATAAAGAGTTCTACATGAAAATATTAGTTATCATATATATATATATATATATTACTATAAAATTACAATGGCGTATTGTGGGTTTGAGCCCATGTAAAAGAAATTTGGACTTGGACATCCATTGTTTGATGGATCTGGTGTCGAAAGTACATTTTAAATTGATTAAGTTCAAGAGTGTCTCTTGAGGATACATTCTCCAAAGACCATCTACTAATCGCAAGTCCAAGGTGTAATTTTTTCCATTTAGTTATAGTGTGAGGTCAAACTCAAGGCCACAATATTTCATAACCCAAACTCACACACTTATCTTCTATCCCTATTTTCATTTCATTCAGTTTCCACAATTTCATAATGTATATGGATCTAAACTTTTTGTCTTTCAGGCAGACTAGATCGAGTAAAATTCCTTTTTCAGATTTGTGTGATGTTCATAGTGAAGATTTGTTGTGTTGTTTGGCAGGAGGAAGATAAGGCGAGGTTGGTACAGGAGACAGACTTTACAGCTGAAACATATAAACAATTGGTTCATCAATCAGAGCAAGAGGAATTGGCAAACCAATCCTTCTTCCACTGTCTTGAAGAACAAACGCAAAAGGTATTGAATAACAACCATAGCGGATCCCCAAGTCAATAGCATTGTGCTCAATGGTGGATCCCCAATGTTCCCATGCATAACTGATCGTATGAGCTAAGAGATCACAGCTCTTGCACCCAACATCATGAAGATTAAGGTGCATGCACCACCAGAGATAAAAGACAGTGTTTAGATAGGAGGTTCAATCCTCACATCTTTCCTACAAGTAAATCAGATTTAACCATTTTCTTTCATAATCATAATATCAACTTTTTGCATTGGATATCAATGTTGTTTTATTTATCAAATGTGAAACTCAAAGGATGAGGACGATGAGTTTGGTCCAAAAAACTTTCACAGGAAGTGCTTCTACGTTCATAAGAGTCTTATGTCACCTGGATTAGTCATTTGTGGTTCTAAGTGTTTCTACGTCATCACTATGTTGGTTTGTAGCTCGAGAGTGAAACCATTTGAAGGACTTTCTCTCTACATGTAACTGTAAAATCCAAGACCTTAGTCACTTTTTAAAAGAATAAAACCGATACTATGCTTTTATAGCACCCTCATCCCGGAAGAACCTCGGGACTAGGAGTGTAAAGCGTCACCCACAAGAGGTGGCTATAGGTGTCATCGCTCAAACACAGTTACATAATAAAATGAATACTTTTATTTCAAAGTGTGAAGGGTTCGAACCATGTAGCACAAGAAAATGTATAATACCATAATCAAAATAAATACAAAATGAATAATACAAGTTATCTAAAAATCTCGAGAAATTCAAACATAAGTTAGTCTTAAGGATTCAAAAATTATGTTTGTACCTCAATAATTATTTTTAAATCATGTTATAAATTGAATTTGGTCCTAAAGATTTATGCAAGTACAAATAGGAAAAAATCATGTGAAAAACTCCAGTCCAAATCATGCAATTACTACCTCCAACATATTACGTTTTAAAATTTCAATGATATTATGGACAAATGTCATAGTTAGTTTACATTACATCGTATAAATCATTGTTTAAACTTTTACATTCAAAATTAGAATTTTTGCGTTTGTATTGACCGATACAAATATCAAACATAACAATTGAATTAATCAATTATGTTTAAAGTTTAAAAAACATACAATGTAATTATCAAAAAAACCGCGCGACGCGCGGGTATCATCTAGTATATACAAAGAATAGATCCTAAAATCATGAGAACTTAACAAGTAAAGGAGATTCTATAGGGATTCTAATCTAGAGTAATAAGGTATAAATATATAAATATATTCTCCTAACAATATCAAGAAGTAGGGCTGGGTAAAATATTCGAAGTATTTGTATCTGATTTGTATTCGAACCGAAAATTCAAATATCCGCTGATACAAATACAAATATTAGAAATTAGATATTCGAAAAATATAAATATAAGTACAAATAATAGACTCAATTATCCGAACTATTCGTATCCGTAAGTATTAAATTGAAAATTTAGTTAATATATATATACATATATAACAAAATTGATTTTAATGATCAAATTGGAAATAAAAACATTATTAATCTTATTTAAACATTTATTATATAAATATATATATAGCCATATATGTAATATATTTATGATGTGGGACTAAAATATCAAATACTTTAAAAGAACTAATATTATTGAATATTTAATTTATACTCAGGATTGATTCTAATCCAAATGAGTTGGATAATGTTATAGAGACATTACAATATATGAAAAAATACAGAACTCACTAAATATATAAATTTTTTCGAATTTTATTTTAGTGTGTAATCTAACAATTTGTTTCATTGTTTTAGTTGAATTGACGATGTTCATAGAATCATCCACGAAACTAAATTTAAATGACCGGTGTGGAGATTAATGTGAAGGTTTGGTGTTTTGTTTTATTTATATTATATATTTGCATCTTTATGCGATTTGAAATTTTAGTTTTATATTATATTTGATGATTGTTGATTTTTTATTAAAATATTTTTATATATATTTTATATGTTAAAAAATTTATGTTCAGATACGAATATTCGTATATCCGACGAATATCTGTATATTCGAAAAATATTCGTATTTACAAATATCCGAATTTACAAATATAAATACAAATACTAAATTTGGATATTCGCTGAATACAAATACAAATAAAATTAATCTGAAATTCACAAATATCTGTTATTTGCCTAGTCCTATCAAGAAGGGTACATTATTTCAAAAGATATTGTGTTTCCTTTTGTTATTTGTTTCGGCTTTTCTTTTTACTTTTGGTTGGGAATGTCAAATGGTCTTTTCGACTAGGCTCGACTCAAGCCCTCGACGAGCTCGGCCGACACAGGACAATATTTTGTGGGTCCAAGGTTTTAACCCTACGACCCATTCCGATGAACTTTTAATGGAGTCTGAGTCGACCCACGGGCTAAGGGTTTAAGGTGAACAACCATGTTGCTCTCGAGATAATAAAGAGACAGAGGAATCTACGAGGGGAGGTCAAATGAAACGGCGAGGGGACAACAAGAGGAAAGTAAAAAATCTAGGGCTTTTTAATTAAGTTACCATAGGCCACCCCGAAATTTGTGCTGGCCAAGATTAGGCCCAACCCCTAAGCGGGGCATGCCCATTTTTTACAAGCCTACGTTTTGTATATGTGTAAATTATTGTATATAATTAATGTAATATAGACAATTCTTTTTCTTTAAGTTACTATGTTGTTATGTTCCTCTAAGTGTATATATTTTCTTCTCTTAATCTTTGTTTCATCACCATGCTTGAAACGATTTATATAATTCTTTACAAACATTATCTCAACAACATACAAGGCCTTGATCGGTGGAGTCGCAGTCGCCCGTAAACGCGACGATTGTGTTTTTTGGCGACTTCGGTCGACGTTAAAACCGACTGGTGAAATCGCAATCACCCGCAAACGCTCGAAACACATAATTTAAAAATCCGAAATTATGTTGTCAAGAATTTTCGTAACGTTCATAACATAGTTGTCTTGTTGCATCCACACATGATCTATTTTGATTGGCAATCATTAATCCAATGAAATTACTTCTTCCAATATTCAAAATCCTATTAATGATATTTTAAAATTAATAATAAAGATTTCATGAAATGTAACACTAAATTTTATGTTTATGCAAACGAGATTTAATAATCATGCAAGAATGGTAATAAGCTCAAAAGGATTCAATGGATTTGGTTAGAAGAAATTAAAAACGATTTGGTTCTACAATGAAATTGTTCTATTTTCAAGTTAAATATATCGATTGATCTACTTTCGACTTAAATATTTGTTAGAAGAAGTTAGAAGGACTCGATGTTGGAATGAAATAATTTGATTTAAGGTGGATATTGGCTTTGATTCCTATCACTCTACATTCGTTCGAAGCTATAGAATCCAACAAAAATCTAACATCATTTTGTTTTTATTTGATGAAATTTACTTAGAACACATAATTTTCTCCTTCATTCAATTTAAGATTTTAGAGTTAAAAAGATGAGATGGACAAGTTTTTAAATTTGGCTTTTGGGGGCTTTGTTAATAATTTAAATGTTGAGTTAACAAAATTAGTTTAGAACTAAAATTGGATAGTTTACGTGAAAATACGATCATGACAAAATTTGGAGGATCCATTTTGATAAAATCCAAAAAAAAAATTTAATGAAGAAGAATTTTTAAGGGTATAATAGATAACTGTCCCACATATATCCTAATAGGTTATAGTTTCAAAATTAACTATCTTGGTACAAATATGATGCTAAAAAATCCAAGGGTGTTTTCGTATTTAGACCCAAAACGTGTTTTTATGTTTTTAACCGAAAACAAAAGTTACACGAACGAAGATCAGACCGCATCATGATACAAATAGGGGTTTTGATCAATTTTTTAGACCCAATGGACCGATTCGAAACCTTTAGCTTTTGTTTCGAGTTATTTACATGTAAATTGGGACATTTAATAATATACCCTTTGTGATTTGGTGAATTACAGCCTTACCATGTTTTATTATAGCCGTCCTTTAAATTACAATAATCGTTGCAAAATAAAATTGAACAATACGTAAGAGGATAGAGCAAGAGGTAGAGGAAGAAAATTTTTTATTCAAGAAGATTTCTCAAGTATACATCACAAATGAAGTTATCTCTATTTATAGACTTACAAGGTAGATAAAGAGACAAACAAAATAAACGAAGAGATAAGGTAGTCATAATTTATAAAATTAAAGAGTGATAAAGTGGGAGAATAAATAGAGAAGATGAAGAGTTGGAAAACTCAAAAAATAATCATATAATTATTAATATTTTATAATAGTTCCTCTTGAATGTTTGATGAGTAAAAAGAATTTGCCTCGTTAAAACCTTTTACTAGGTAAAATCCGTAGAAATAAAACCCTAGCAAAGGAAAAAGAGTACACACTCTTATTGATATGCAATAGATATATATTGTCTCGTTAAAAACCTTTACTAAGAAAACCTAATAGAAAAAACTTAGTAAAGGGAAAAAGAGTGCAATACATATATTTCCTCCCCCTGATAAGATCATTATTTTATATCTTTCAAACGACGCATTCTGATTAAGTAAAGTATCTTCTCAAATAATCCCATAGGCAGTATCTTAGTGAATAAATCTGTCGGATTCTCACTAGACTTTATTTGTTGAACATATACTAGATGATACCCGCGTTACGCGCGAATTTGTGATAATTTAAATATATTTATCTTACAGTTTGCATATAATGTCGTATTCTTTTTTAACCCGATCTTCTACAGTGCATTGCAATTCAATTTGTACGAAACCTCAAAATCCTATAAGATTAATAAATACAAGACCCAAAATAACCTGGAGTCACTACTAAGAATTTCACATGCCTTGCTCAGGACATGGTGGTCATTTCAGCTGGTCAATTTTGATTCATTAGGGTTATGGCATGCTTCCTTGTTGTGGATCAATCTTGATTTTATTTGCATATGATAATTTATTTAATTTTAGAATAATGGATCAATATAATTTGATGTAATTAATTGACTGATGATTATAGTGCATTTCGAATATTTTTCAAAGTTTAATTAATTTGCATCAAGTGTTAGATATATGTTTTCTTTTATTGGGATTCACTTTCCACCATTTATAAGTAGTCAAATATTTGTGCGAGATATTTATGGTTAAACTTAGTAAAAAATAGAAACGTAAAAAATTGAAAATAATTGATGAAGCTAGAGTAGCAAAGTAATATATGAGAAAGATGAATTGAGACCCTTTAATTTAGAGAATCAAGTTTATTCTCCAAATACAGAATTTCGCCACAACTTCACAAAGTATCATAAAATCCCAATGATCACTTATTGCAAAAATATAGATAACCAGATAGCCTTATTCACATATGTCTTTTTCGTAAAAAATGTTAATTGATAGTAGAAATGGAAAAGACAAAGAAAAAAAATCTATTAATGAGCTAATAAATGTTGTTTCAACCAAAGTCTCTTCTATCGATTTGCACGGATTATTTTTGAAGTTCTAATTTTATTTGAATATTTTTTATCTATTTAATTTTCAAAAAATATAATCATATAATGTTATATAATGTAATGAATGATTATTTAAACTTATTTTAAAGATTTTTTCAATGTTTAAATTAATCTGTAATCAATATTGGATTTATAATGATGAATCTTTAGTTTGTCTTATGTATATATCTTTATAAAGAATAATATATTAACAAATGATATTTTCTTTTGAAATCAGGATGATATATGTAAAGTTTATTATTGTACAATCATTTAGTAATTTGGTAAAAAATAAAATTTTTCAAATTATATTAGTTATTATGAATATTAAACATGTGATTCTAAAAGGGTGAAGATGCCTATGCCGCTTCATTTTTTCAATCTAATGCGGGATTTTTAACCAGTGAAGAAGAATAAGAAGCTTGCTACAAAAGAAGAAATGGTTGTTTGAATATCTTTAGATTTTAAAGGAGAAAATAGTTAGAATGTAGAATTTCAGTAAATATATTTGTGGTATTTACAAATTTTAACATATTTGTATATATAAAACTTGTATAAAACACCGTTGATTTTATCTACGGTTCAATTTTTATAATATGACCAATACACACAATTCCATAGAAATGGACTATAAATTTAAGACAAAATAGTATTTCTATTTTGTAACAATTCTCATTTTCTTCAAAAATTAAACTGTAAAAATCGTTTGATAATTAAATCTAATAGAGTAATTTTCTATTAATCACAACACAAAAGAAATGACTTTGTTGACACCATCACTATTCAAGGACATCTAAATCCATACAGAACAAATTCAGAAACCAAAAGCTCTTTCTCTCATCATACCTTTCAAATCATGAACCCGAAGCTAATGAACAACACGGATGCTAATGCCTTTTAGTTCTGATCACAAACAAAGTATCAACATCTGCTCGACCTTCACTTGAATAAGACTCGAAAAAGCGAGATAAAGTTGTAGTAGTATTCATGCTCTAACCCTGAATCGCTTTCTCCGCGTATCATCCGCGGTGTACTCCGGAACAAATGGTTCGCATATGAAAGCCTAGTTTATGTATTCACTCTTTAGGAAAGCTTCCTATAATTGTCTCTGCACTAATGGTAAGTTAAGCTATAAGAGACTACAAAAGATAAAAAGAACAACAAATTTATGCATTCACCAAACAAACCTGGCAGTTTGTCAATCTTAGCCAAACAACAAGCTCATTTTTTCTTGGAAATCTTGGCAGTTGCTGAATCAGCTTCACACAAAACATTACTTTTAAGGCGCCGCAAGAAGAAAGGTTGAATATGGTCCCTCAGATTCTATTAATGAAGAGACAGAAGTAAGGATAACGTATTTCTACAACCAAACACGTTAAAAAGGCCTGGAAAAACGTACAGCAATAAATAACAAAAGCAAATTGACAAATAATTTTTCCCTTTAGGTACAACTGAACTTGAACACATCATAATTCAAAACCAGACCCCTTATTGTTTAATGCATTCTTAAAATATATCAAGAAACGGGAACTATCAAAGATAGAAGCATGATGGCTGAGCAATAACCTAAATATTTTTATGCTTATGCATCTATCCTAATGTATTCCAGCAAGCTAAATAATAGAATCCAGGTTGGAACGTATCAGCCACTTTTCATTAACAATATTAGGGAAACACAAAGATGTAAGATAGCAGGTAAGCCAGGTTAAATAAGAAACGTACAAAAAGAGGGAGAGAAAGGTTCAAAATCTATAACGTCTCTAGTGTCGGTTCCAAAGAATAGCCACACAGAACATATCCAGATTTAACTGAAATTCTCACCTTCGTTACTGTCGAACCCATCCTCTTTTCTCTATCAGAAGCATTTTTGTCGGTGCCACGAAGAATGTAATCCTCATAATTCTCCTTGAATCTTTAGAATCATAAAGCATTAATACCATAGGACCAGAAATGTAACGCACAAAATCTGTATCAGCATAAGATGTTAACCATTCAAAGCAACACACTAACTACTCAATCAAACTGAAACAGAGTAATTCCATATGAAATATGAGTAACAAGATCATAAGGTCATAAAGGACAAGAAAACCCAGATAAATCCCTAAAACCCTTATTCTACAACATTTACACACACCCTTGTAGTCATTATATACATGCGCATAAGGAAACACAAACACCGTTACACGCTAAAATGAGATGAAAGGAACATCTAAAGCCCTTTCCAAGCAATGAACACATGTAAAACTTAGCTATAGTGAAAACATTATCAAACACATATGAAGTGGTAAAACAAATGATAAAAGTCGAGATGCCAAGAAAAGGAATCAAACCTGGGTGCCACGAGCTTTTAAGAGATTTCCCCGCTCCTTCTCCATTTGAGCCCAAGCTCGTGAAAAACCTAACGAACCCCCTTGTTAGGCTAGTACTGCTTGGGCTTGTTTTTCCTGAACCGTATTTCCTACCATCTTCCGATAACTTCATCCCTATTACAGAAATTGAATAGAAGAAACTATAAGCAATATTCATAGAAAATGATATTAGAAAGGTAAAACTGTGGGTAACATTTACTAGAAAATATCACCTATCTCGATTGATTTTCCAAGGTTCCTGTTGGAGCCCCGACCACGTAGGTGAGCATGAATTCCAGCCCAGTGCGGTCTGGTCCAGTTTTAGATTCATTTTCACCGTCGATCTACTGGAAGCGCAACTCAGAATTAAATTCATATAGCAAATTGATTTTTTGGATTAAAGCTTTCCATATAGAAGAACTGAGGCATGCTTTGAGCAGATGAAGAAGCAGGTGAGTTGTGGCCATCAATAGATGTCTCTGGATAAAGCTTTGATGAAGAGGTAGTTGAAGATGCAAGGGAGGCATCAACCTTCAACGTGCTACTCCCTGCTTTTCTTATCTTTGATACTTTCTTTGATGCAATTGCAACCTGATTAAAACCTTTTGAAACTGAAGAAATACACTAAAATGTGTCAAAAAGACAAAACAACATAATCTTCTCCAAAGTGACTATCAATGGGCTAAAGACATGTCAAGCACGTTTTTATAGCCTGATTTCCACCAAACGGAATACCAAATTCAAATTCAAACTTGAAGCTCGGATGATTAACCTTCTCAAGCAGATGCTTAGGAGAATTTTCTATTGTTTCCCCAATCAAATGGATGGAAACCCACACATGATCATGACACTATCTCGAAAATTAAAAGAAAGCATAAAACAGTCCTATTCTAAGCAAAAGGAAGGTTCCACAAGAATTGTTTAACAAATATTAAAGCCTAGAAATACCAAGTACAACAAAATAACCTAAAAGTATGCGGCAGAGCTCGAGTTTTTTCAGTTTATGCCCAAGCAAAGGCATTATAGGAAAATTGGGCCGAATGTTAAGAGAACAAAAGAGACCATTATAACCCTTTGAATAACTGAGAAAAAAACATCATTTCGATTATCAGCTTTATAGACAATCAAACATCTTTCTGCGAATGATGCTGGAATCGTTACGATCATGTTGGAACCGTAACCTCGGGTGCGATCGGTGCTCATCGTTCTGGAAGTATAGCCAAACCCATGAGCCTGCCGCCCTCTTCTCCATGAGTAACCTAAGGGGTTTCAAAGTTCAATGAATCAGGATGGTTTAGTAATGAACCACTAAGACATATGAGGGATAAACATAAGATAGATGAAACAAACTCAACCAAATCGAAGCTGAACGACACCTCCACCACTTCTGAACATTGTCATATAGCAAATTAATTTTTTGGATTAAAGCTTTCCATATAGAAGAACTGAGGCATGCTTCGAGTAGATGAAGAAGCAGGTGAGTTGCGGCCAGTAATAGATGTCTCTCGATAAAGCTTTGATGAAGAGGTGGTTGAAGATGCAGGGGAATCATCAACCTTCAATGTGCTACTCCCTGCTTTTCTTGTCTTTGATACTTGCTTTGATGCAATTGCAGCCTGATTAAAACCTTTTGAGACTGAAGAAATAAGCTAAAATGTGTCAAAAAGACAAAACAACATCGATATAATGCTCTTCATATTAACCAACCCCACTGAGAAACTGCTCGTTGCCTGAAAGTGGTCTAGTTGATGCCCAAACTTGGTTCGACAGAAAGACATGTATAGCTTTCATTTTTTTGCTGATAAATAGTGCTAAAACTCAGCCATTAAACAACATGAAAAAATACACTCGTTTCCTGAAGTCAATTAAGAGAGTGGAATATACCTGCGACTCATTGTGGCAGTGACGGCAACCATAGATCGCATTATAACTAGCACTGATGAGTGATAGAGTGACAAGTAAAGAAATAGTACTGTAATGCACTTGAAACCTTAAAGTCTGGAAAAATATATCCAGTTGTGACCAAATAACAGATAGCTGAACCTAAGGTACAGGAAAGGCAAACCTGATCAAACTTAGCTCGACACTTACATAAAGAGGGAAACTGTGGGGTATAAGAGATGGGTTGATGACCAAAGAGCAGGACCCCCGCTTGTCGTGAGACCCCAAGAATAGCTATAACCCAGGCACAAAAAAAGAAGAAGCATTATAAGTACAAAATCATGATTCTGGCAAAAGATATGCGTGCCAAATCGAAGAGGATCGTGTACCGATTGAAATGCAGCAAGTTCACCGGTGGCTGGAAGCAATGACATGAATGGCAATGCAGTAACCTAGCTTTTCAGCGGCCAACCGCAAGAAATCTTGTCAACCAGGCCAGAAGCAGGAAACCACCGTCGTCTGGGTTGTTACACACAAACCGACCACCAAAAGAAAGAGGATACAAGCCACCTTTGTCGCATACTCCAGAAAAGCACAACCTAGGCCATTAACTGAAGTATCAATCAAACTTGGTGAAGCAACAGTAACATACACAATCAAATGAAAACGGAAAACGATGACAAAGGAGGATGACCTTACGATGGGAGATGGAGGAGGGGGCACCGATGCGAGGGAAGTAGAGGTTTTCTAGAGACAAAAGCCTCTCAAATATAAACCCTGCCACTTCAGTCCTCGATGCTTTGATGGAGAACGGTGATATTGGAACAAAAAAGTACCGCTAGAATTAGAAACGAAGAAAAATTTACATACTGAGGAAAATGACAGGGTCACAATGGAGGAGGTGGAGGAGGATGGCCTTATGGTGGGTAAATCATTGGGGTTTCCATAAACTACGAAGCATTTATGTGAAATCGAAGCATTCATCTCTCCAACACCTTATTCAGCGTCAATAGAGCAATAACAACGATTTCAAAATCCAGAATGCCAGAAGTTAGACAAGCACAAACTCTCGAATCACGTTAACTCAAGAGAATTCAAAAACCACAATTCTAACTCCAATCTTTCGAATTAGAAAATAACATCATCATGCACGTGAATGGAAGATTCGCAAAGATATGCTTACTTGAAGACCTAAACAAAATTTTGTTTTCCTAAGATCTTTCATTTCAAACTTTTTTTTTAAACATTGCATAACTTGTGATAACTCTTTAAGAGTTCCGATCACAGTTAAATTATCAACATAAACCGTTGTTATAACAAACTTTTTTGAACCTTTTATGAATACACATGGGCATATAGGATCATTTTTATATCCTTCTTTTATCAAATATTCAATTAGACGGTTATACCACATCCGTCCAGATTGTTTCAGTCTATACAACGCTTTGTTTAATTTAATAGAGTATATTTCTCGAGAATTCTTATATGCTTCTAGAATTTTAAATCCTTCAGAGATTTTTACATATATATCATGGTCTAACGAGCCATACAAATAAGTCGTGATCACATCCATGAGGTGCATTTCAACTCTTTCAGTCATTTCCAGACTTATCAAATATCGAAACATTATTGCATCCACCAGAGGCGAATATGTTTTTTCATAATCAACACCAGGAATTTGGATAAAACTTTGAGCAACAAGTCTTGAATTATATGTAATAATCTCATTTTATTCATTTCTTTTTTGTATAAATACCTATTTATTGCCAATTGGTTTGATTCCTTCAGGTGTTTGGACTATTGGTCCAAAAAATCCTCTTTTTAAACGAGTCTAATTCAGAACTGATTGTCTCTTTCCATATTGGCCAATCATTTCTATTTCTAAACTCTTCTATAGAGGTAGGTTCATGATCCTCTTTTTCATTTATTATATTGCGCACTATATTATCAACAAAAATATCATCGACAATTATTTCTTTTCGGTTTCATCTTCTTCCTGTATCGATATAGTTAATTGAGATCTCTTCATTTTCATTGATTTTAGGTACCTGATTACTTTCATCATTATCTATATCAACAATCTCTTCTAGAGATACGTCATTGTTTCGCCCATCATAATTATTTGCTTATTTTCTTTTTCCAGGAAGTTTAACTTTGGAACCAAGTGGTCTACCATACTTCCGGCGTGCCTTAGACTCACTAGCAATTATAGGTTATCCTTCGGGGTCATTTATTCTAATTGGAGCATTCACAACTGGAATGTGAGATTTTTTAACTCTTTTTGGGTCAGTGAATGCGTATGGAAATTGATTCGCAATACCTTGCAAATGAATTATCCTTTGAACTTCTAGATCACTTTCTTTGATTTGAGGATCTAAATTTTTCAACGAGGATACATTCCATGATATCTCTTTCTTCAACTGTTTGTTACTTTCCCCTTATGTTAGGAATAATGACTCATCAAAATGACAATATGAAAATCTTGTAGTGAAAACATCTCCTATCATTGGTTCAATTATAGACGAAGATTCGTACCCATTATATATTCTCAATATCCTTTGAGGTCCCATTTTTGTTCATTGTGGTAGATTAATTGGGACATATACTGCACATCCAAAAATTCTCAAATGAGAAATATTTGGTTCATGACCATAAACTAAGGGTAAAAGGGAATTATCATGATAAATAGTTGGTCGAATGCGAATAAGTTGTGCTGCATGCAAAACAACATGACCCCAAACCCAAATAAGAAGATTGGATTTCATAAGTATTGGTCTTGTAATCCATTGAATTCATTTTATAAACGATGCTTCTAGACCATTTTTTAGTATGAACATAAGCTACATGATGTTTTACTCTTATACCAATCGATATACAATAAGTCACAAAAGACTATGACATGAATTCATCAGCATTATCAAGATGAATTGTTTTAATAAGATGATTAGAAAAATGTGCATGTAATCATATTATTTGTGCAAGTAATCTCGCAAAAGCCAAATTACGAGATGATAATAAGCACACATGTGACCATCTCTTTGACACATCAATTAATACCATGAAATATCGAAATGATCCACACGGTGGTTTAATTAGGCCACATATATCACCCTGAATTCTTTCTAGAAATGATAATGATTCATTTCTTGTTTTTACTGATGAGGGCCTTGTTATTAGCTTTCCCTTTGAGAAAGCAACACAAGAAAACTCATGGGATTGCAAAATCTTCTGGTTTGTTTTTCAAAGAATGGCCTCATGAATTCTCAATAATTTTTTGTATCATCATTGAACCGGGATGGCCTAACCGATCATGCCAAACTTTGAAATTATTTGTAAACTTCTGGTTTACAAAATCAGTAAACTTCGGGTTTACTCTAGTATATGCTTCAATCATCTTAATAGATGTGTAATATAAACCAGATGAGAAAGTGGGTAACATTTCTAACACACACCTCTTACCCATCAAATTTGAGGTAATACAAAGGTATTCAATGCCTTTTTTCATTCAATAGGTTCAATGTTATATCCATTCATACGAATATCCTTGAAACTTTACAAATTTCTTGAAGACTTTGGTGAATATAAGGCATTGTTAATGATAAACTTTATGCCTTTTGGCATCATAAAAATTGCTCTTCCGGAGCCCTCAATAATTTTGCACATCCCGATGTGGTATTGACATGTGCTTGATTATTTCTTCAATTTGAAAAAATATTTCTTTTTTTAAAGAATGGTGTGTGTAGTAGCACTGTTTTCGTGAAACATAAATTCTTATTTTGGATCTTCATTTGATTCATATTCATAATCTATATAAATGAAAAATAAACACAAATAAATAGATATTAGATTAAAAACATATATTATTGCATAAATTGTAAAAAAGTTTAACATAACTTAGAAAAAGAAAACCATCACAAAAAACATAACTTATAATATTGAAATAGAAAATGATAAACTTTTTTTTATCACCTCTGATCATTTTCATCTTCAGAATAAATAAGAAAATCGGCAATGTCAAGGGACATCAGATCATCTATGCCTTCCATAAACTTGTTGGAGTCATCCAATCCTTCAATAAACTTGTTGGAGTCATCAATAACGAAATTAGCTTCAACATCATTTCCTTCATTCTTCAATGACTCTTGCCATAGGTTTATAAAATGCTTAGGAGTACAAAAAGTATGCGTCCAATATCCATGTATCCCACATCGATGGTAAATACATTCTTTCTTATTCTTGCATCCATCATTATTCTCTCAAAATTCTTTTTTTAGCATTGTAATTGCTTGGTCTATTGTGGAAATAACCTCTACCTTTTTCTCGTCCACGTCGACGTCCACAACCGCGACCATGATCATGGCCACCACCACGATAATTGTTAAATGCTATGACATTCGTTTCAGGGAATGGAGCAGAACCAGTGGGACGAGTTTCATGATTTTTCATTAATAACTCGTTATGTTGCTCATCAATAAGGAGAAAAGAGATTAGATCCCCATATTTTGTAAACCATTTTCACGGTATTGTTGCTGCAAGAGCACATTAGGTGCATGAAATGTGGATAACGTTTTCTCCATCATATCAGAATTATTGATGGTTTCACTACATAGTTTCATTTGTGAACTTATTCGAAACATTGCTGAGTTATACTCGCTCATAGTTTTGAAATATTAGAAACATAGATGCAACTAATTATAATGAGCTTTTTGAAGGATCACGGTTTTTTTATGATCATACCTTTCTTTCAACGATTTCCAAAGATCTACAGGATCTTTGACCGTGAGGTATTCGATTTTCAATCCGTCTTGAAGACGATGACGTAGAAATATCTTGGTTTTCACCTTATCTTGATTCGATGCTTGATTCGAGATACCAATGATGTCTTTGAGACCTTTTGCATCCAAGTGGATCTCTGCATCCAACACCCATGACAAATAAATTTTGTCGGCAATGTCAAGAGCCTCAAACTTGAGTTTGACAAGGTTTGACATGGTGACCTATATGAATAAAAGAAAAAAAATATGAATAAAGCAATGTGAAATATCAGATCAAACTATAACTTTTTAGATATACAATGCGAGTGTAGAGCATACTTAGTTATAGTGATCTTACTATTAGAGAATAAATATAATAACAAAATAAAATACAAGGTTAATGATTAGAGAAAAAACTTCAAAGATTGAAAATAGAGCCTTCATGCTGATAACGTGTTGCAAAATAAAATTAAACAATATGTAAGATGAGAGAGCAAGAGGTAGAGGAAGAGAATTCCTTATTCAAAAAGATTTCTCAAGTGTACATTATAAATGGAGAAAAATAATGAAGAGATAATGTAGTCATAATTATAAAATTAAAGAGTGATAAAGTGTGAGAGTAAATAGAAAAGATGAGGAGTTGGAGAAACTCAAAAGACATTCACATTATTATTATTATTATTATTATTATTTTATAATAATAATACTTTATTTTGATTTTTTCCCACAATTTATCATTTCATTCCTTTTATATAATAATATAATGTTTTATTATAAATAAATATTTTTAAACAATTTATTCTTAAACATTTTACATATTTGAATTGTTAAAGATATAAAAATTATATTTTACATATTAATAAAAATTAAAAATAAAGTGTTTTATTTTATCTTTTAAGAAAATCAATTATTTTAAAAATCAACCTATTAAGGGTAAAAATGTATTTTAAATCATTGAGTCGCCAAAGTGTATATCCGTAAATTTCTTTTATAAATCATTAAGAGATAATAAAATAATTTTAATATATAATAATATGGTTCATAATATATAGTATATAGTGCTACAATCAACATACTAAAACCAACAAAAAATATGAAAGAAATAACTCAAGTAATAATTATTAAATATCACCTTGATATTTTTTACTTCTTTCTTTCATTCTTTCTTTCGTTCTTTTTTTTTTCATTCTTTCATTCTTTCATTCTTTCTTTAATTGATTAATGATCTTGAATTGTTTAATTCTTGATCTTGAGTATATTGTGTATTATAAATACATATGAACATATGTATTTTTGAATCAATCAATCAATAAAATATTCTTTTTCATTTTCTAATATGGTATGAGAGCATTTATTTTCTTTCAGCTGAATTAATCAAAAATTTCTTTCTTCCGGTGAATGATTCATCGGCGATTTTTTTTGTTCATTCGGCTCTCTTTCGCCATAATTCTTCTCTTCCCCGTGTTCTATCTTTTGTCGGATTTTTGTTTCTCCAATTCTGCAATCGGTCAGATTATGTTTCTCTATTTTTCTTCTTCGTTTCATCTGAACGATTTTTATTCTCCGCTGTAATTTTTTTTTTTTCTCTTCTTCTTTTCCAGCGAGACATCCTTCTTCTCTAATTAATCTCTATTTCCGTCAAATCCTGGTAATTATGTTTACTGGGAATTCTAATTCTAATTCATCGACCTCCTTTGCCAATTTCTTTTTTTTCGCCGATTCTTTCTTCTCCTATCTTGTATTTTTTTATATAAGGTAAATTGCCTTATTTCCTTTCTACCAGTATTTTCTTTCTTCTTCACCGGTGCTCTTCTTTCGGCGTTTAATATCTCTTTTTGAATTTTCTATCGCCGTTCATTCTTCTTCTTCCTTGCTTCTTCTTCGCTACTTTTTTCGTAATTTCATTTTCAATTTCAGATTCCTTCGAAGATTACAGAATTTCTTCTTCACCGAATTTAATCTCCTCTTTCAGAATTTCTTTCAAAATTTCAATCTCCTTTTATCTTTTTCTTTCCTACGATTTCAAATAAAAAATATTCTTTTTCGCCTGTACTTGATCGACCTTTATTCTCTCTCTGAAATAATATTCTCTTCGGTGCTCTCTCTAATATTCTATTCGCAGGTGCTCTCTCTCGCTGAAATTTTTGCAATCTTTTTCTTTCTCTTTATCTCTTCTTCTGCAATCTGTTTCTTCTCTTCGCCCTCTTTCTGCTTCAGTTTCTGCAATCTTCTGCAATTTCTTTCTATGTTCTGCAATCTTTCTGCAATCGACATCTCTTGCTTCTCTGTTCTGCAATCCGCATTCTGTATTCCAGCATCCAGAAAATTCGATTCCCGGCATCTCTTGCATCCCTGCTTCGCAATCTGACTTTCTCTCTCTTCACCAACAGTTTTCTCTCTCCTCTTCTCCATTTTTCTGTTGTTTCTCTTTTCGTTCATGGCCTAAGCGTAAGATTTCAACTGGGTTTTGTCTCCTATTTCCCAATCCTCTCTATTTGATCTCGTTCTTGGTCCATTTGATTTCTGGGATTTGCTGAATCAACCATTTTTGTGCCTTTCTGGTTGTGGAATTGAATTCTTTTGTTGCGTTTATAGGTTTGTATATCTTCTTCTTGGACTGCTATGGCTGCCTTTTCCTCTAACCCTCGCACCGTCAAAAAGGGATTGTTAGAATTTTTGGGTCACACATGTATTACTTATATGTGTTATACCATTATTTAATTAGATTAAACTAAAGTGTTCTAAGTGTAATTAAGTATAGATTAAGGGCATAATTATTATGATGTTATTGTGTAGATACCACTTGTGTAATTTCTAATTTGATAAGGGGCCGAATTAGAAATAATAATAAATATATTCTATATATTTGGGTTATGGTCCCCAATGCATAACACACAAAAAAAACCTCTTTGTATCCCATCAACAAAGAGATTAGGTTCTGAGGTTATTGCATTGGAAGATCACATACCCGGAAAGCCTACGACGACCATATCCGATGGATCCATTAGGTACGCTTCCGCATCTGGTAAATGATTTCTACAGGGATCTTTAGGGATTTCACCGCTCGCCGCACTGCTCTTGTTCGTGCTCTCACCAAAGATGTGGATGATTTCTACTCTCAATGTGATCCGGAAAAGGAGAATTTGTGTTTGTACAGACACCCTAATGAGTCGTGGGAAGTGAATCTCCCTGCGGAGGAAGTGCCTCCAGAGCTTCCTGAGCCGGTGCTCGGAATAAATTTCGCCAGAGACAGAATGCAGGGAAGGATTGGCTTTCCTTAGTTTATGTCCACGGTGATTGTTGGTTTCTCTCTGTGTCTTTTTACTTTGGAGCTCGGCTTAATCGCAATGAAAGGAAACGTTTGTTTAGCCTAATCAATGATCTCCCAACCATCTCTCTTTTCAAGATCATTTAATCTCGTGGATTTTCAATATCGTGAAAAGCCTATGACCATATTCGATGGATCCATCAGGTACGCTTTTGCATCTGGTAAATAATTTCTACAATTGGTATCAGATTGGGGAAATTTTTCCATGGTCGGATATTTTGGGTTTGATTTTTCTATGCTAGTCAATTCATGTTAGCGTGAAAGCATGTTTGATCTAGTTGTGATGTGTGAAATATATTTGACACCATTAGAATCAATAATATTAAGTTATGATGTTCTCTCAAATGAATTGAAGTAAAATTGAATTTAAACTATGTTTGAGAACTAGAGAGATGAAAAACCTCTCGCTGAATATTTTTTATTTTTGTATAAAAAAACCAATGACGAGAGTAACGATTGAATTATTATGTCTTTATTTTTAATTAAAAAAAGGAATTATGGGTATTAACTGCAGGACAATTTGACTGTTTCTATTATATATGTATATATATAATTCAATGTGGTGTTGGTGGAGTTAATTTTTTTATTTTGTTAAAGAAAAAAAATTTAATTGGGCTTGTTTTTATTAAGAAGTGGGCGCCAGCCCAATTTATTTTGGCTTTAAAGATTGGCCCATTCTACCAAGGATTTTGGGTTTGGTCTCATGTATTAAAAAAACGGTCCGGCCTTTGTTGTTAAAACAAATGGCAGAATCAGTGCATTGTCCGGGTTCGAACCCGTGATCATTGCGATATCACGGACGTCGTGTTCTGCCAGTAGCGGCAACGGCACCGTTCAATTACTTTGAAGCGCTGTTAATTCTATTCCGTATACAGTAGGACTAATTCGGTATTGTATTAAAATTGGAACAAATGTTATATTTATGTATATGGAAAATGACTTTTGCATGCAATCAACATTTAACTTCATTGTACAAATTTGATGCTTTAAATGATTTAATAGAAGCAACATGGCACCAAAGTGTCCTATCTTGTGAATATTTTTCATGAGAAGTATTGAATGATATATACATGTTTATCCATGTGAGTATCAATCGGCCCAAAGGAAGATTCATATTTGGCCGGATTTCATGTGTATCTGTAATGATAAATATATGATAATTCTTTGGTTAACGTGTGATAATAAATCGGTCCAAAGAAAGGTTTGTTATTTAACATGTCTTATTATCAGTGTTTGATCATTACATCAAGGTATCACTAGCAATTAATATTATTGTCCAAAGACTTGATATTGATGTTGCACTAGGTATCTTGAGATGGGTTGTACAATCATATGTTTTGTTGATTGGTTTTGATAACTCATGTTATAATTTGTTCTCTTTTTTCAGTTAATTTTGCTGCAGTATCTGCAAACCTCGGCCCTGCCCTTAATGGTTCCAAATTTAAGGAATGAAAGGATAAGGTCAAAATAGTTCTTCGGTGCATGGATCTGGACCTTGCATTGAGGATTGAGCCCCCCATTTCTCCTTGGGACACAAGTTCTGCTAAATAGAAAAGAACTTATGAGAAATGGGAGCGCTCAAATCGCGTAGGTCTTCAGATCATTATGAGCACTATTCGAGAAACCTTTCGAGGTGCTGAGGATGCCAATCTCAAGGATTTCCTTGCCGAGTTTGAAAAACGCTTTGTTCAAAATGATAAGGCTTGGATAAGTGTGCTACTGTATCACTTTAGCACCATGAGGTATCAAGCCAAAGGAAACATAAGAGAATACATCTTGGAGATGGCAAATATTGTTTCAAAGCTCAAGACACTTAAGATCGATATATTGGAAGATATACTCGTACATTTTGTCTTGAACTCTCTTCCTGGACAGTTTAACCAATTCAAAATTTTTTATAACAGTCAAAAGGATACGTGGTCTCTTAACAAGCTCATCTCCTATTGTGTTGAAGAGGAAGAGAGGATGAAACAAGATAAAATTGAAAGTGCTCATCTGGCTCACACCTCTAAGGGAAAGGGCAAAAGAAAGAAACCTGAGATTACAAAGAATAATTCTGCTAAGGGTCCAGATCAAAAGAAGCAACATAAAGCTGAAAATAATTGCTTCTTTTGTAAGAAACCTGGACATGTTAAGAAGGATTGTGTCGCACACCATGTTTGGCGTGTGAAAAACGGTATGTTCCTTGCTTTGGTATGTTCTGAAGTTAATTTAACTTCAATGTCTAAAAACACTTGGTGGTTAGATTCTTGTGCTACTACTAACATCAGTGTTGCGATGTAGGGTTGCCTGAGCTTCCGAAAGACAAGTAATGATGAAAGATTCATTTATGTGGGGGATGGAAAATCGGTCGAAGTGGAGGAAATAGCGCATTTTAGATTATTGTTGTGTACTGGTTTTTATTTGGATTTGAAAGACACTTTTGTTGTACCGTCTTTTAGACGGAATTCGGTTTCAGTTTCTTATTTGGCCAAATTTGGTTATTCTTTTTCATTTGGAAATAATAAGTTTACATTGTCTTTGGATTCAAATATTGTTGGAACCGGTCCGCTTTTGGCTTATAATAATCTTTATATTCTTGACACTATTGAGAGATACCATGAAAATTTAACTATTGAATCACGTGGTATTAAGAGTAACAATGATAATTTAACTTCGGGAATGTTGTGGCACAAACGCCTAGGTCACATCTCTAGAAATATAGTTAAGCGACTTGTGTCGAATGTGATCTTAGATTCTATTGACTTCACAGACTTCAATGTCTGTGTTGAATGCATTAAGGGAAAATAGACCAAACAAAAGAAACTAGGTGCATATAGAGCTACAGATGTCTTAGAATTGATACATACGGATATTTGCGGGCCATTTCCGACTCCATCTTGGAATTGTCAAAAATAATTTGTATCGTTCATTGACGATTACTCTAGATATGCATACTTATTTCTTATTCATGAGAAGTCTCAGTCTTTGGACATGTTCAAAGCTTTTAAAGCTGAAGTTGAGAATAAACTCAACAAAAGGACTAAATCCGTCAGATCTAATCATGGTGGTGAATACTATGGTCGATATGATGGTTCAGGTAAACAACGTCCAGGACCTTTTGCCAAGTACCTACAGGAGTGCGGAATCGACCCACAGTACACCATGTCGGAATCACCTAGCATGAATGGTGTATCTGAAAGAAGAAATCGACCTCTTAAAGACATGGTGAGGAGTATGATTAGTCATACGAATTTACTAGAATCACTCCGGGGCGAGGCACTAAAGACGGCAGCTTATTATCTTAATAGAGTGACAACGAAGGCAACTGCGAAAACACCTTATGAGCTTTGTTCTGGTAGAAAACCAACACTAAAGCATTTTCATATATGGGGGATATCCAGTTGAGGCAAGGCCTTACAAGCCATATGAAAGGAAATTGGAACCCTGAACAGTCAGCAACTACTTTATTGGCTACTCTGAACAATCAAGAGGCTATAAGTTTTATGATCCCAAATTAAAGACAATTTTTGAGACAGGAACAGCCACGTTCTTTGAGGATATTGAGTTTGGAGGGAGAAATAAAGACATTGTCTTTGAGGAAGAATTGGTTTCAGCTCCTAAACCAGTGCGTATAGTCGCTTCAGATGAAACAAGTTCGGATCCTCAATCTGACATTGTTATTCAATCTCAGACAATTGTTCATCTAGATCAAACTCAAAAACCTCAAGAACTTGGGCAACAAGATCAATTGACTTTAAGGAGATCTATTAGAGAGAGAAGTAGCGTTATTTCAGATGATTATATAGTGTTTCTTCAAGAACATTAGAAAAACGATGGTATGATGGAAGACGATCCAGTCAATGTCCATCAAGCTATCAGTAGTTCTGACTCTGAAAAGTGGATTGAGGCAATGAACGATGAGTATAAGTCTATGCAAGACAATAAAGTTTGGGAACTTTTTCCATTACCAGAAAGTACGAAACCTATTGGTTGCAAATGGATATTTAAGACCAAACGGGATTTGGTAGATAATGTGGAAAGGTATAAGGCTCGTCTTGTAGCTAAGGGTTATACTCAAAAGGAAGGGATTGACTATATAGAGACTTTTTCTCCGGTTTCATCAAAGGACTCTTTTAGGACAATCATGGCTCTTGTTGCACATTTTGATTTGGAGCTACATCAGATGGATGTCAAAACAGCGTTTCTCAATGGAAACATTGATGAGTCGACAATTTATATGGAGCAACCAGAAAACTTCATATTAGGAGACCCAAATAAAATGGTCTATAAATTGACGAAATCCATCTATGGGCTAAAACAAGCATCTCGTAAATAGTACCACAATTTTCATCAAGTAATTCTCTCATTCGGTTTTGAGGTGAATATTGTGGATGAGTGTGTGTATCATAAGTTCAGTGGGAGCAAATTTGTTTTCATGGTTTTATATGTCGATGACATTTTACTTGCCACTAACGATATAGGCATGTTGCACGACACCAAGAGATTTCTCTCAAGAAATTTCGAAATGAAAGATTCTAGTGACGTATCCTTTGTATTAAGAGTTCATATACATTGGGATCGTAGTCGAGGTATTCTAGGATTATCACAAAGGAACTATATCGATAAGGTACTTAAAAGAAAAAATCAGTGCCCTATGAATAATATTGAAATCCAAGAAATGCAGAAGATTCCATATGCATCACCTGTTGGGAGTCTTATGTATGATCAAGTTTGTACGCGTCCGGATATTGCGTATGTTGTTGGATTGTTGGGCAGCTACTTAAGCAACCCTGGTATGGAACACTGGAAAGCAGCCAAAAGAGTAATGCGTTATTTAAAGAGAACAAAAGATTACATGCTCACTTATCGGAGGTCAGATCATTTGGAGATCATCGGGTATACTGACTCTGATTTTGCGGGATGCCAAGATAGTTTGAAGTCCACATCGGGCATCATCTTTCTGCTGGTTGGTAGAGCTATTTCTTGGCGAAGTGCCAAACATTCGCTTATAGCATCTTCCACCATGGCTGTAGAGTTTATAGCATGTTTTGAGGCATCCAACCAAGGAATCTGGTCTTCCACCATGGCTGCAGAGTTTATAGCATGTTTGAGGCATCCAATCAAGGAATCTAGCTGAGAAATTTTGTCACTGGACTGCGAGTTGTTGATACAATCGAAAGAGACCACTCATTGTATTTTGACAATAACTCAGTTGTTTTGTACTCCAACAACAACAGGAGCTCGATAAAATCGAAGCATATCGAAATCAAGTTCCTGGTTGTGAAGGAGAGGGTTAAGAGTGGAAAAATTTCCATAGAGCACATCGGGACGAACTCCATGATAGCATATCCCCTTACAAAGGGTATTCCACCCAAGGTCTTTCATGAGCATGCCGCTCGAATGGGTGTTTTAGATTTTGAGCGATCTGCAGTTTAATGGGAGTTTGAATATTTTTGTGTTCTGTGCTGTTTTTAGTATGGATAATTTCTGATCAGAAATAAAGTATTATTCAGTTTATATCCCACTCTATACGATAAGGTTATTAAGTGATCTCACTTAAGTAGGACCAGTTGAAAATCGACATGTATAGATCACCTTCATGTGATTTTCATGCTACACATTCATAATTTGATATATGTCATTTGATTACTTTGGTTTTAGTGACCAAGGAAGGTTTAGCCACGATCGATGTAGCGAATGCCGCCTTGATTCTATACTAGTGTAGTTGATGGACGAGATTGTTTATGCCCTAAGGTTATAATGGCAATAGTTTGAGCTCATAAAGTTAACACATTCCAGAATAGATATGTGGCCCAGTGGGAGATTGTTAGAATTTTTGGGCCACACATGTATTATTTATATGTGTTATGTCATTATTTAATTAGTCTAAACTAAAGTGGTCTAAGTGTAATTAAGTATAGACTAAAGGCATAATTATTATGTTGTTATTGTGTAGATACCACTTGTGTAATTTCTAATTTGATGAGAGGCCGAAGTAGAAATAATAATAAATATATTCTATATATTTGGGGTTATGGTCCCCAATGCATAACACACAAAAAAACCCTCTTTGTATCCCCATCAACAAAGAGACTAGATTATGAAATTATTGCATTGGAAGATCACATACTCGGAAAGCCTACGACGACCATATCCGATGGATCCATCAGGTACGCTTCCGCATCTGGTAATGATTTCTACAGGGATCTTTAGGGATTTCACCGCTCGCCGCACTGCTCTTGTTCGTGCTCTCACCAAAGATGTGGATGATTTCTACTCTCAATGTGATCCGGAAAAGGAGAATTTGTGTTTGTACAGACACCCTAATGAGTCGTGGGAAGTGAATCTCCCTGCGGAGGAAGTGCCTCCAGAGCTTCCTGAGCCGGTGCTCGGAATAAATTTCGCCAGAGACATAATGCAGGGAAGGATTGGCTTTCCTTAGTTTATGTCCACGGTGATTGTTGGTTTCTCTATGTGTCTTTTTACTTTGGAGCTCGGCTTAATCGCAATGAAAGGAAACGTTTGTTTAGCCTAATCAACGATCTCCCAACCATCTCTCTTTTCAAGATCATTTAATCTTGTGGATTTTCAATATCATTTTGGACCTGACTGGTGGAAATACAACGTTTACGCTTGCGTTTGGCGGCGTTTGCGCTTGTGTTTGGTGGCGCTATGTTTAATTTTGTCTGAATGGTGAAATCGCGACATTTGCAGGCGAAGCGAATGGTAGAAAACTGTTGCGCTTACGTTTTGAGCAAAATTACCAAAATATACAATTATTAATAAAATTTTCAATTTATATGGTGTTTAATTATGATTTTCAAATATTTGATATGATAGAAACTTCAAATAATTTTATCAAAACATATATATATATATATATACACACACATATTTATATTCTTTACGATTCCAATATGTGATCTTGTCTTTGCCACTGGCGAGTACTAGAATATGAGTTCCATCCACCACGGCCATACATTCAAACACCTTTGCGTAATCCTTAACGGGCCAGTGATCGTGCCACAAGAAGGGATTCTTCCCCACAACGCGTATCACCTCAAAATCATCGATCGGTTTCTCCATTACTTCTCTCAATTGTTCCAAATCTCTTTCCACCGTCCATCTCCTTCCACTGCCTTTCTGAAAATCAAACACATTAGTTATGTTTCTCAAATCAGAGGATCGATCGAGCTGAACAAAACCGCTGCAAAGCGAATTGAACCGTTTGGACTGAAATACCTCGTCGAAAGATATGGGTTGCAGCTTATCGATTTCCTTGTAAAACAAGGAAGCACTCAAGCTAGGCATGATAAGTGTGCGGTTGAGAATTCTTGCAGTTAAACAAGCTCTTGCAAATGCTATCTTCTGATTGTTCAATCCCCCACGCGATTTGAGGAACCTCGACAAACTTGTTCCCACGAATTCTGACATAAAAAACCGACGACATGTAACGGGTCCGAATCGAATCGCCATCGTTCCTCCAGTGGTTCAAGCCATTACCTGGAGTAGAATACGAGACCAACATGGCTCTGTAAAACAGAGCCATACCCACTAGAAGAAGACATTTGCACGCTAAGGACTTTCTGAAAAACCGTAGATCCTTCCAATTCAATGGATAATCCATCTGAGATGAAACAGTTCAGATCACAGCTCCGAATCCATAATCTCCGAATGAATCCAATTATCGAACTCGAAGCCTGCTGTGGTTTCATATAACCTGAACCAATGAGGCTGAAAGCCTGCATGATGAACGAAAGAATAAGGAGAGCTTTCAGGCTAAACTCCATAGCTTCTGACAGATTAATCGGTCCTGAAAATTCAAATGCATGTCAGGTTGGAACCCTATTTCGAGGAAGAAGACAAACCCATATGCCAAATATTACAACTTTAGACAGGGTTTGAAACAAAATGGGATTATTAAACCGCATAATCCAAAATAAGCGAAACGAAGAACGGAGGGAGAAACCGAAATTTCATAAGAGAATCAGTACCTGTTGTAAAATTGTTCATCCAAACTAAGCAGTGTTGGCCGGAAACAATGGCGGCATTACTCCAGTTCTTCTGTTAAGCAGCAGCATTTACTTTTTTACAGATAACTATCATCTGCTAAACACAAATCCCCATAGTATGACCTTAGACAGACCACACAGACTATGATTCAGAGCATAGTAAATGTTAAGACTTTCACCACCGGAACAGAACCCTACAATCGATGAAATGGAACCCTAATTTCAGAACCCTCATGAACCCTAATCATTAACGCTCGATGAACCCTAATCATTCACAAAAAATTAAAATGGCGAAGAGGAGAGAGGCTTACCCTACAATCGACGAAGTGGACGAGGAGAGAAGATAGGAGAATCGCGAGGGGAGGAGGAGAAAACGTGAATCGGCGAAGGAGGAGAAAAAATGACCAAGGGTATTTCCGTAATTTAATCGGAAACGTATTAAAACTTAAAGTAATGCATAAAAAAATCAGATTTTTAAATCTTGCGTTTACGTGTGTTTTCACTAGTCACTATAGATGTCGTCTGCAGTTCTTGGCTTGGACAGGGCATTTAATCCATATCGCTATTCTTGGATCCAGGAGGAAATATGTTCGATGGAATAATTTCTTAAATGTATTACCGCATCTTCAAGGGTTAGGCCTCTTTCTTCTCCTGCTGCAGATTTGGTGCGGATTCACGCAATCGTTGTATTTGCGTTTCCTGGTGACTCCACCAGTCGGGCCCTTAATCTCCCAATTCCAACACGTCCACAGTGATTGTTGGTCGTTCTATTACTGCTTATTTTGCTTATTGTATTTTTCATGGTCCAAATATGCAGGTAATCATTTCTCTACCACACAAATGAGCTATCATGTTTCATCTATTAGGTGGATTGATTTGTATTCATTCACATAGCGACGAATCAAGAATGTACAACGTCATCTTCTATAATTTCTGATCCATACAGAAATACATTCTATACTCCAAGATGGAAGTATCTCAATACTCCGCATCTTGAGGGAAGTATTAAATATCAATTTGATATTTTTTTTTATTTCTTTCTTTCCTTTTCTTTCTTTCATTTTTTCCTTTTTTTCTTTTTTCCTTTTTTCCTTCTTTCCTTCTTTCATTCTTTTTTTTAATTGATTAATGATCTTGAATTGTTTAATTCTTGATCTTGAGTATATTGTGTATTATAAATACACATGACCATATATATATTTGAATCAATCAATCAATAAAATATTATTTTTCCTTTTCTAATAATAATTTATATAAAGATATTATTGTTTACACACCAAAAACTTTTTAATCCATTTGATGTAACTATTGGGTTAGAATTTCGTTCGTACAAAGAATTTCAACTTTCACATTCAAATAATAAAAAATTCATGCAACATCGAACTTAATTATCTCATCACATTTTTATTTCCTTTATTTAATATTCAAAAACAATTTCTACTCGAAATATGACACTTCATTTCAGTTTAGCTGACATTTATCATAAAACCCTTCAAAAACACTTCCGCAAACATTCCTTTATTTTATTCTTTTTCTTTTGTTTTATTTTAAACTTTTGAAAATAAGTAAATTTTTATACTCAACTGAAAAGAAATAGTCAGCACACATATACTCAACACATCCACAAGATACACCCGGAGTATATCAAAATAAAATTTTGTACCTGATTAAGAACAAACACTCTGGACTTCTAGATCGTCGAAATTGACAGATTTTCCCACCACTTAGACTCCGACTACCTTGTAGGTATACTCTTATGATCAAATCATATCAGAGTATGTAGGTTTTATTTTTTTACCATCATTTTTTGTGTTTATTCTTGCATATGCATGCTTGAATATCCTTGTTCTTTTATCTTTTTTCCCTTTTATTGTTCTTTTTTATAAGACTAACCTTTTGCTCTTAAGACGTCGAAGTTGGATATCCGCCTCACCACTTAGACCCGAACCAATTCCATTGCACTCTTATCAACTATTTTACATTTTCAAGTACTTTATTGATAGCAGAGTGTATGAGTGTTACTCCAATCTGTGCACTAAAAGCTTTTTCCAATATACTAGGTGCACCTCAATATCAGCATAAGTATACTTCTACTAACATATTTCTCAAATAATAAAGCACATTCTTTACCCTTTTCTTTTTAAATTAAAGCTAACAAACACCAAGTGCTTTTCTTAAATTCACAAAGCGGTTCATGTCTAGAGGTTTGGTAAAAATATCAGTCAATTATCGTTCTGTAGGCACATATTCAATTTGTAATTGCTTTTTCTCAACAAGCTCTTAAGAAAATGATGTCTAATTTCAATGTGCTTTGTTCTAGAGTATTGTACTGGATTCTTTGAAATATTTATGGCACTTGTATTATTACAATGAGCAATGAAATATTTAGAATCCATACCATAGTTTGACAACATTTGGTTCATCCAAATGAGTTGTGTGCTACAACTCCATAATGCAATATATTTCGCTTCTATCGTAGATAGGGATGTAGAGTTTTGTTTCTTACTATGCCACAATATAAGATTATTTCCAAGAAAGAAACATCCTCCAGAAGTACTTTTCTGATCATCGGCATTTTTACCTCAATCTTGTTGACATGGTTTGCAAATAACGTCCTTTGTCTTTGACATTCTGGTCATACTTCAAATCAACTCAGAATTAGACAACTTAATAATAGTTCGATAATTAACATGTCCTAAACGTTGATGCCAAAGGTGAATAGAATATTGTGTAGCATTATAACACTTCACTTCTGCTTCCCAACTGTAGCAGTTGTTAGATGCTTTTTTCCTATGAGAACATTCTTACCATCCTCATTTGTGACAACGCATTTCTCATGTGAAAAAGAGACACATAACCCTTTATCACATAGCTGACTAATACTGATCAAATTTGCTTGAAGTCCTTGTACAAAATGTACATTAGTTAGCTTTGGTTGTCCAATTGATATAATGTCACATTTTCCTTGTATGCTTCATTTACATCTGTCACCGAAGGTTACAATTCCACTTTTGATACTTCCTTTAAAGTTTAATAACAAGCTAAGATTACATGTCATATATCTTGAACAACCACTATCAAAGTACCACATAGAATCTTGCTCATTTTGTATTCAGGTGAATGCAACATTGCAATTAAGATCTGATTTCTTTACCCAAATTTGTTTAATCGTAGGCTTTCTTAATGTCATATATCTTTCAACCTTTTTAACCCATATTTATCTGAGGTTAGGTATTGACCAAAAAGGAAACTTACCTTGGTGTTTCCGTGACTTACCTTGGGACCATCGTGAATGATATTGATTCCATCCTCGTGACTTTTCTTGAAACCGTGATTGAAATTGATTCCATCTTCTTCTTGTCGTCCTTTATTTTTGTTGAATGTCCTTCGAGGTTTCCAGTCATAATAATTCATTTGATAGCAATTGATTTGAATGTGACCTTTTCTCCCGCAGTAGTAACATCTTCTCTGATCTTTTTGTTGATATTTAGGTCTCACATGTGGTGGAGGTATACTCTGTGATATCTGAGGTGTTTTTGTGTTCGACAGAACTTCACTTTTAACAAATTTTTCTTCATTTCTCGAGCTTTCTCCTTTATAATCAAGTTCGTAATGATTTGAATCTCTTTTTCCTATTGTTAAAAGATAGTCTAATTTCTTTGTTCCATTTGATAACATCTTCAAATTCTTCTTTGTTTCTTCTAGTTGACTCGAGATTTGATTTACTTCATCCTCTTTCTTCATGAGTTGTTCTGTGGTAAATTTTAATTGTGACTCGGCAACATTCTTCTCTTTGAGAATCTTCAAATTCAGTTCACCCATTTTCATACATTTCTTGACAGTTCTTTCATGGTTATCTCATCATCATCACTTTCTTCATTTGATTGTTCATCTTCACTTGCTATGACACCGTAGAATGTAACATAACTATCTATGTCCTCTTCTTCACTTTGTTTCTCCGAATCAGTTGAATCTTCTTGAGTAAGAAGAAACTTGTTTGTCCTTTTTACATCGTGGCACTCATTATTCGTGTGTCCAAAACCTTGACAATTGAATCATTTTGTTGTATTCAAAGCTTTAAGGGTTGCTTCTCGTTTTTGAACACTCGGACAGTCGTTCTTAATATGATCATATCCCTTACATTCATGACATTGAACTTTAGATTTACCTTCTTTCTCTGGGTATGCCTTGCGTGTCTTGGGATATCCTCCTATTCCTCTTTTTAAAAATCTGTTAAACTTTTTTTGCTAACAAAGATATTTCTCCTGCAAGTCTGTCATCCTATGTCGTATTTTCTTCTACTTTGAGAGCTATACCTTGGGAGAAATTTTTGCTAAATTATCCTTGTTCCAACTGCAACTCCATTTCATACGCAGACAATATTCCCGCGATTTTTTTGAAGCTCGTTGTGTCGGTATTGAGTGACATGTTCATGGCTACTTTTTATGCCGAAAACTTCTTAGGTAAGTATCGAAAGAGTTTCTTTAGAAGCTTCTTGTCTTCCTAAGGTTGACCAAGAATATGTGCTTCATTGGTCAAAGCATTTAGTCTTCCACTAAACTCTTTCACATTTTCATTCTCTCCCATTTCATTTTTTTTCAAATTGATGTTCGAGAATATATAATCTTGTTCTCTTCACGCTTGAAGTATCTTCGTGAATTGTTTCAAGTGTGTCACAAACATCTTTAGTTGATTCACAATCTTGTATTTGTTTAAATTCATCCATGTCCACAGAGGCAAAAATTGCAGCTAATGCCTTTGCATTGTATGTAGATGATCTCTTCTCGACCGGTATCCATTGATCAAGCAGTTTCTCCTTTTTGTTGCCTTTGTCATCGATCACCATTGTCGTATTTGTTTAAATTCATCCATGTCCTCACACGCATCTTCGTTTATGCCACGAATGTTAGCTCTCATTCGAAAACTGTCAGTTGATTCTTGCTCATTGATTTTCTCGCTCATTGATTTTCTCCAACAAATCTCCATGTTTTCAGCTCCCTTGATATTCTCCAATTTGTTGGTCTTTGATTTGTTTATTTTTTACTTATTCAAACATAAAATTTCAATACACCAATTAAGATCAAAATATTTTAACAAAAACAATGAAGGTGGCTCATGATAACGGTTGAACAATGATATCTCCTAGCCCCACTTATATATAGTAAGCACACTAGTTGTTGTCTCTTACCTTCCGCTCGTTTACTCCCGCTATCTTTTTTTTTTCTTTCTCCCTTTCTCGAATTCTTAATTTGTGGTGAGGTAAATTTTTTTTCCTCCTTTTAATTCCCTTGATCAATTAGATAAAATGGTTTCCAATTTTTTAAAAAATTCCCATTCAATATTGCTACAAAATCCCATATATCTTTGATCGTGCAAGTCCATCACTTCCTTATTTTATCAATTACTTATAATAACAATAATATATTTTAATAATAATATATTTGTATATACTATACATATAAACGTGTATATGTATCGTAAAAAAATTGGATATTACATTTTGTGTTTGGAATACTTCAATTCACTTTGGCAATAGAGTACTTTTTTTTCTCTGTTTCAAAGTAATAATAAGCCTTATACACTCAGAGGAAGAAATATAGAAGATTTTGGGAGTTTTTATGGGAAAAAATGAGATTTATGTTTGATTAAAATTCGACTATCACTATAGATTTAAAATTAAAAAGCCAATTTTAAATAATGAATTAACAATCATAAATTAAAGTTTTGTCTAAATCCATACTTCAAATATCGATAGAACTTTAAAAGTGAAAGACGTACGCGAGTAAAATCTTATTTTATAAAGATGAATTTGAAAAAATATATGCAAAGTCAAAATAAGTTTTGATATTATCTTCTTTTATTTATATACTTTAGCTTTTCATTGATCATTTTCTTTGTAAAAATTTAATATATTAAATATTATTTATTTTAATTATAGGGAAAATATATATTAATTAAGATATAGATTGAATCTAAATTAAAATATACATTAATTAGAGATGGTAAATGATACCATGAACATTAGTTTTTTTTTTTCATTTCAAATATTTTTTTCAATAATGTATATAATTTTAATTACTTGTAACTGTAGTTTTTTAAAATTAAAATTTATTAAAATAAATTTAAATTTTTTTTCCAAAATAACTAATTTTAAATAATATATAACTAAAATCAATATTTTTATTAATTATTTTGTTAAAGTTTAAGAATTTTCCGACATTTAATTCAAATAAAAATATATAAATATTTTTTAAAATTATTATTAATTTACTAATTTTTGTTATTTATTTACACGTATAATAACTTAAGTATTCTCTAAATTTAATATAAATTTTTTTTGGTTCTTTAAAATATTAATATTACTAATATATAATTTATTCAAAGTAATTTATGAATGGTAGTTAATATAGAATAAAAACAAAAAAATACTTTAATGATGTGAAAGCTTGGAAAAAGATAATGCATAAAAATCAATATATGTTAATAATATTTTGTTCAAATTTAATAATTTACTAAATTTTATTTCAAATAAATATATAACATTTTTTTGGTTTTCTGTTATTTATTAATTTACTTAATTTTTTTATTTATTTATATATATAATAAGCAAAATATTATCTAAATATTACTAATATATAATTCATTTAAAGTAATTTATGAATGGTAATTATAGTAGAATAAAAAACAAAAAAATTACTTTGATGATGTGGAAACTTAAAAGAATAGAATGCACGTTCAAATTATTCAACTTTTTATATATTAACTAGGAATACTACCCGCGCGATGCGCGGGTTTAAGATATATTCTACTATATATTAAAATATTTTAATTTTAAATTTACTTTTTTGTTATATAAATTATATGATATAACCAGTTTAACTAAATGGAATCATTATAAATAATTTCTAGAAGTTTAACATATACAAATATATAATTAGTATACATTTAAATACTTAAATTTTTAATTTTTAATTCAATATATATCTTTATAAAAAGAAAATTTTAAAGTATTTAACAAATACTAACATTGCGATAAATATTCTTCGTCTAAACAACAAATATATATATATATATATTAAGACGTTAAACTCAACATGATAATATTGAAGATATTTTGAAACTACTTTTGTTAACCCTTTATATTAATGACCAAAAGTTTTTATCTAAACATTATAAATATCATTGAATAACTCTTTAAATGATTATTTCTCTTTGAATGATTACTTCTACGTTCTCTAACCGTTTCTCTCAACTCATTTCATGACCTATTCAAATAGTTTCTTATCATTTTGAGTATTGGATATTATATGTTGAATTATAATGATAAAACTATATTTATATTTCACGTGAATTTATAAACCAATTATGTATTATATTATTTAATATTTTAATTTTTAAATAATAGATTAAATATTTTTATATTTATATTTAAATAAAATTTTACAATTAATTAAAATATTTTTAAATAGAATATTTTTAGTTAATTATAAATGATTTATGATATTCGTGAACAATTTCAGTATATAATTATTTTTCTAAAAATATTTCTTTCTATAATTGCTCCTTGTAACATATCATAAATAATTAGTATTCAATTTAAATGTAGTATATGTAAAAATATTATAATAACTAACAATGTCGTTGATAAATACAACTATGCCAGTGATCAACATATTCTAATGAAATTGATTGTGTTATTTTTATATCCTTATAAAAATTTCTATCATATGTTACTTGCATGATGTCATTCGATAATAACAACATAACCTTTTCATAAAATATGTTCGGTTTATTGTTTACACTTTCTAAATCTAGAAAATCATAAAAATAAGTTTTTTGTACAACTTTAGATTTTAATTGTATTGATTTAATACTATAATCAATTGGATGAAATCGACACCTTTTCTTGGATTGTGTTGTGTTCTTCTTTATCATTGACGAAGTTAAATTTTTTCTATCTCTTTTTGTATATTCATATAAAATTATATTTTATATAAATATTTAAAGTTTATGTATGTAAATCCAAAATTTAAATTTTAAGCATTTAATAGAAAGACTAATCCTTTCGAATCATATACTTTTCTATTATTATTTTTTAATTCACAAACCTAATATCATTATACTAATAAATGTATAAGTTTTATTTTTTAAATTATTTTTTTACCTTAATATCTTCAAAATTCTATTAAATTTAGTATTATGATAAAAAAAATGCAATTATTTTGATAACACAATATTAAAGTTAACATAATATTAACTGCCATGAGCGAATGAGAAGAAGCTATAATGAATGTGAAGAAGCTCGCAATGGAGATTTCGTATAAATGAGTTCGGATTGAGATTGCCAATTTGAAGGTTGTGTGAAGGAAGAGTATGATGGTAGGGTTTGGAAATATTGACATTTTATACTAAATTTTATTTCAAATAAATATATAATATTTTTTGTTGTTTATTATTTATTAATATATGTAAATTTTTTATTTATTTACATATATAATAACTAAAATATTCTCTAAATAAATATAAATATTTTGTGTTTCTTTAAAATATTAATATTACTAATATATAATTCATTTAAAGTAATTTATGAATGGTAATTAATGTAAAATAAAAATAAAAACATTGATGATATAGAAGCTTGAGAGAAGAGAATGCATGAGAAGCCTCCAAATTGTTGAACTTTTAATATATAGACTAGAAAAATAAAACCCGCGCAATGCGCGGGACTTTAAAAATTTGCAAATATATAATAAAATTAATCTATTAATAAATAGATATATTAGAAATATTAGAAATTTTGGTTGATGGCATTGCGTATATATATCGAATAGTAGTTAATAGATCATAATAAAAAATATCAGAATGTTATAACATAAAATTGATCTATTTTAATAATAAGATTAAGTAGAAAAATATATTTTTAAATAATCTTTAATAACACTTGATGACTAAAATAAATATGAAGCTAATAGAATTCAATGGGGTGAAATATATTGCATTGAACTATGAATGTGAATATTTTTGTCTAAAATATAATTAATTGTTATAATATTTCTTCTATATCTTAAAATTATATGAAAAAACAAAATAGTTAGATCCAGTGACACATAGTAAGACTGAAAAAAATTAAAAAATATATCACATATATAATATATCATTATATGGTGATACATAGTATTTGGTGCTTATTGGTTAGAATTTAATTAACTTTGCAATCTTTATTTTTTTCTTCCATTTTTTTTCAAATTTTCTCTGCATTTTCTTTTATTATTTATGTTTATTTTACAATTTAAAATATTATAAAAATGAAATCAAAACTCCATCATGTTTTTTGTATGAGTAATGACAATGAAATTTCAAAGGATTTATCGTATCATCCACATGAACAAATGAATCGTTTCTTCTTCTATCTTCATTTTTCTCTTCTATCCTCTCTATCATTTCACCGAAAGCATACCTCATTAGCATAGTTAATTAGTTCAAATTTATAATTCACTCGTCTTCTACTATTCTTTATGTTCAAAGCTTCTAAACTCCTATGAGATGTTATAGACTTGATGTTTTTCATCTGTTTCCACTCCAATCTCTTCTTAACAACTTGAAAAAAAAATTATTTACCATATAAAACAATAATTCTTAGTATCACATACAAAAAGCTTGAATCAAGAATAATTTTATACCGAGTAAACTTTATTATTCTACTTTCACGCATGGTGATTCTATGTTCATTCGAACTTTTTTCTCTACTTCGCCAAAGAGCCAAACAAACACCCTTATATTCATTTTTGTTCGGATTTATGCCACATCCAATCATTTAGGATAATAAGCGAATGAGAATTTCTCCAAACAATGATCTACATAAGATATGATGATGTTGTTCGATGATCAAACATCCTTTGATGTGATACACATGATAATAGTTGTTGATTTACCATGGAAAAATCACAATATAAAAAAAGTAACATATGAAAATAGTTTTAGTGTGGTCCCGATCCATTTTTCAGTGAACATACACCATCTATTATGATGATACTTATATAGTAATAGAACTCGCTCGATGCACAGAGTTTTATCAATTTTTAATTATACAATTGGAATTTATATATCACAAATGCATCATTATATAGAAAGAAAAAAATTAAATGTGATGATATATTTTCTATATCATTTTACGAAAAAATAGATAATATATTTAATTTTTAAAATAAAATCATAAGAAAATGGCAAGATCTAATTATTATAACTCAATAATATATGATAGTGATATCAATGTTATATAAAAATATATGATTTTTAAAACGAAAATTTTTAGAAATAATATAATAGACGGTTATTAATTTTATCATTTGTTTCATTTCAGTAGTCTCCAATATTTTTAGTATTTTTATAACCAAACTTTCATCTAAGTACGCGAATTTATTATATAACTACACATAAAATATAAATTTTGAAATATTAATAAATTTTATAGAATTCGTGAATAAGAAATAATATATGGATTTATACAATGTGTGTATACGTTTATCTATCTCTATTTTATTTATTTGTCTCATTTTATCAATTTCCAATATTTTATCAATTTCTTATAACCAAACGTTCATGTAAATATACTATTAATTTTTATTCACATAAATATGTATATTTGTTATATTTTACATATAAAATTTTTAATTTGAACATTAAAATATTTTGTAGTTTATATAGTTTTATATAACATATTTATATGATTATTTATCTATATTTTATTTATTTATGTAATTTCATTAGTTTCTAATAGTTTTCAATTATTTTATAACCCAAATTATTTTAAATTTGTATTCAAAGTAATATAATAATAGGATGATGAGGAGATAGTGTGAGAATTGAGAGATTTTATAACTTTTTATATATGGATTTATTAATTTACTAATTTATTTATTTATTTACATATATAATAAGTAAAATATCCTCTAAATTAATATAAATATTTTATGTTTCTTTAAAATATTAATATTACTCATATATAATTCATTTAAAATAATTTATAAATGGTATTTAATGTAGAATAAAAAAACAAAAAAATACTTTAATGATGTGGAAGCTTGAAAAAAGAGAATGCATAAAAAATCAATATTTGTTAATAATTATTTTGTTCAAGTTTAATAATTTACTAAATTTATTTCAAATCAATATATAAATATCTTTTGTTTTCTTATTATTTATTAATTTACTGATTTTTTTTATTTTTTTACATATATATTCACTAAAATATCTTCTAAATTAATATAAATATTTTGTGTTTCTTTAAAATATTAATATGACTAATATATAATTCATTTAAAGTAATTTATGAATGGTAATTAATGTAGTACGTGAACAAAATAATTATTAACAAATATTGATTTTTTATGATCCACATGAACAAATGAATCATTTCCTCTTCTATCTTCATCTTCTTTCTCTTCCATCATCTCCTATCATTTCACCGAAAGCATACCTCATTAGCTTAGTTAATTAGTTCAAATTTATAATTCACTCATCTTCCATTATTTTTTATGTTCACAACTTCTAAACTCCTATGAGATGTTATAGATTTGATGTTGTTCATTTCTTTCCACTCCAATATCTNAACAACTTGAAAAACAATTATTTACCATATAAAACCATAATTTTTAGTATCACATACAAAAAGTTTGAATCAAGAAGAATATTATACCGAATAACCTTTATTATTCTACTTTCAAGCATGGTGATTCTATGTTCAATCGAAATTTTGTCTCTACTTCTTCAAAGAGCCAAACAAACACCCTTATGCTTATTTTTTTCTGGATTTATGCCACATCCAATCATTTTGGATAATAAACGAATAAGAATTTCTCCAAACCATGATATGCATAAGATATGATGATGTTGTTCCATGATAAAACATCCTTTGATGTGACACATATGATAATAGTTGTTGATTTACCATGGAGAAATCATAATATCAACCAAATAACATATGGAAATAGTTGTAGTGCGGTCCTGATCCGTTTTCAGTGAACATACACCATCTATTTAGATGGTATTTATATAGTAATAGAATTTGCACGATTCACGAAGTTTTATCAATTTTTTATTATACATTTGGAATTTATATATCACAAATGCATCATTATATAAAAAAAATAAATGTGATGATATATTTTCTATATCATTTTACGAAAAAAATAGATAATATATTTAAATTTTTATTTAAAATCATCAAAAAATTGGTAGGATCCAATTATTATAACTAAAAAATATATGATAATGATATCAATGTTATATAAAAAACATACGATTTTTAAAACGAATTTGTTTAGATAAAATATAATAGGCGATTGTTAATTTTATCATTTGTTTCATTTCATCAGTCTCCAATATTTTTCATATTTTTATAACCAAAGTTTCATCTAAGTACGTGAATTTGTTATATAAATACACATCAAATATAAATTTTGAAATAGTAATATATTTCATAGAATTCGTGAATAAGAAAAAAGATATGGATTTATACAACGTATGTATATGTTTATCTATCTTTATTTTATTTATTTATCTCATTTCATCAATTTCTAATATTTTTTCAATTTCTTATAACCATACTTTTATTTAAATATACTATTACTTTTTATTCACATAAATACGTAAATTTGTTATATTTTACATATAAAATTTAAAATTTGAAATATTGCAATTTTCTGTAGTTTATATATTTTTATATAATATATGTATATGATTATTTATCAATATTTTATTTATTTCTCATTTCATTAGTTTCTAATAGTTTTCAATTATTTTATAACCAAATTTAATGTAAATATAGTATATATATTTTTATTCATATAAATATGTAATTTTTTTTAATATAATTACATATAAAATTCAAATTGAAATATTAAAATATTTCATAAATTTCAGAATAAAAACCTTATATGGGTTTACATAACAAATTTATATGATTATGTCTATGTTTTATTTATTTAATTTATTTCATTACTTTCTAATATTGTTTTTCAAATTTTTTATAACCACGCTTTCATGTAAATATACTATATTCTTTTATGCATATAAATAAGTAAATTTCTTATAGAATTACATTAAATTTAAATTTTGCAATATTAAAATATTTTGTATAGTTTATGAATAAAAAATTTTATATGGATTTATATAAGAAATTTTATTATTATTTGTCTATATTTAATTATTTTTCCTCATTTCATTAGTTTCTAATATTTGTTGTTTTTTATAACAAATTTTCATGTAAACATGCTATATTTATTTCTTTATTCATATAAATACATAAATCTGTTATATAATTATGCATTAAAATTGAAATTTTAAGAATATTTTGTAGAGCTCATGAGTAAAAAAACTTATATAAATATAAAAATTTGTGATTATTTATTTATATTTTATTTATATCTCTTTTCATCAGTTTCTAACATGTTTTCAATATTTTTATAACTAAACATTAATGTAAATATACTATATATTTTTATTCATATAAATACGTAAATTTTTTATTTAATTGTAATTTAAATTTTAAAATATTTAATTGTAATTTAATTTGTATTTTAATTTGTATTCAAAATTTTGTAAATATTGAACCATTTAATTTTATTTATATTTAAAATCAAATTTATAAATTAATTTATGGAAATATATTAAAGTCTTTTTTAATTTTTAAAATACTACACATTAATTGAAGAAAGAGGTTTTAAAAATGTCATTAAATATACAAAATAAATATACTAAAATAAGATAATAAATTAGCTGTTGATAATATTGAAATAGTTTGGCGATGCAAGGTCTAATGATAAAACAATAGGCCTCACTGTTAATAAATTTTGATAGAAAAGTGATTAGCAAAGTTTGCTTGCCAATATTCTTAGTTAACGTATTTTTACATGAACAATTGTAATTTATATTTGCATTTGTAAAATAATCGTGTTTAAAAATATTTTGAAATAACAAATATATTATTGAAACTTTTTAGAATTCTAAGTTTAAGAAAATTGAAGTAGTAAATGAAGACATATCATTGCAATGATTAATTGTTTCTTCTCCATGAACTTAATTGTCCCCAACAAAAAAACACATAAAATTAGTAGTAACATACAATTATTAATCTTAAGTAATTTATATTAATGCGTAAGGATTGATATGTTGGAGTAATTCGTTCATATAAATTTTTTCAAATGGACAACTATATTTGCGATTATATTTGCTCAATCTCATTGGACAAATGAGATTATTTAGTGAGACATAGAGTGGTTATTAATTATTATATAATAAATTATTATATGATAAATAATTATTTATGCATATATTGGACATGAGTATGACTAATATTATAATAAGATATTTTATTATGCATATTAACGTGAAAAAATTGATTATTCTTTCAATATTTCTCAACAAACAATGCTTGTTGATTAAACTCTAATAGAAAAGTAAAATTTTATGGAACTTTACACTAAAATTCAAATAATTTTTTGAAAAATAATTTTGTATCCTTTATATAATATATATATAATAAACGAATAAATATATATATATAGATATATTTACAGATAAATATATAAATTACAAATAAAATAAACGAATAAATATATATAGATAAATATATAAATTAAAAATAAGTAAAAAATAATTTAGATGAAAAGATTTAGAACGTTACAAATAAAATCCAACATCAAAAATAATGATGGAGAGATAAAGTGAGAGAGTATATTACATATACAAAAGAATCGACAAACATTGTCATACTGAGAATGTGAACTTCTATGAAACTAAGATCTTCCTTTTTGTGATAAATGGGCGGCGGAAATAACGTAAATCGTGTGTAGTTTTAAAACTTTAGTCACCCAAAAAGTAACATCATGCAATACCCGAGTAATAACCAAGTGAGCACATGCTTATTTAATTCACTCATACACCCAATATAAGGTATCAAAGAACTAAAATCCAATCATTCATACAGAAACCAGTGATGAAAACCTTGAAACAGAAGATTCATATAACAACTAAATCGACTAATAAACTCAAACAAACAATCTTGCCTTCAAGAAAGAATGAAGACTCATGAATCAAGCAACAATCCTGTCACATACAAAATACCAATATAGCCCTCTATGCTTCCTTGAAAACGGTATCCATCTCTTTACGCTTGTAAAGACATATATAATAATTTACCTCTTATAATAAGGTTGCACAACAAAAAGGCCTAATGGGGTGATCTATCGAACTGGCTGATTTTCGAATGTAGTAACCTTTCACTATCACGTTTGTCTCCAACTTTAGGATGAAACAGTCCTCGCCTCAGATCGTAGAGATCATGTGAAGAAAAGTAACACATTATTTCTATCCTTGGTTTATTGAAGCATTTTTCATACAATTGATGGTCAAGCATTTTGAACTTACATGGGTTCACTGAAAGCGACGGTGCCTAGATTCAAGCCAACAACGATGGTTTCGGGATTCAAGCCAACAACGATGGTGTCGATATGATCATCCACGTTATCATCCGTGTCGCCCTCTTTGTCTTCATCGAGATATCAAGTTTCTTACCTTAAGGACCAAGATGAAGAAGTGGAGGTGGAAGAGGAGCTTCGAGATTCGCCTGCCAAGTGTCAAGAGTTCGTCTGGCAACGATAAGATAGAACACGAATTGTGTCATTCGAGTAGTGATACAAAGCATTCAGGAAGGCGTCATGAGCAGAAACAAATCTATACCTTCTAATATCACTACAAGAAAAACAGGTTTTAGGAACCGAAAAATCGGTTCCCAATCCGTCCCTAAACCAATTTAGGGACGGATTAGAGACGACCAATGGTAGTATCCAATCGCGCGACTCCAATTTTTTTCAGTCCCCAATCCATTCCTAATTAGGGACGGAAATTTTAGTCTCCAATCCGTCCCTAATTAGGGACCGGAAAAGTAGTCCCCAATCGGTCCCTGGAATTGGAAACGGACAACAAAACGATCTCCAAATTTTGGAAACGGCTCCTCGTGTCGTCTCCAAATTTGGAAACGGCAAAATCCCGTTTCCAAATTTGGAAACGGCAAAATCCCGTTTCCAAATTTGACGTAAGGTTCAAGGAGATCCGCCAGATAATTTCTGGCGTAATTTAGCGGCTGCTCAAGCGCTTGCCTCACGGATGAAGAAATCAGGTTCCTCACGGTCTCAGGGGCAAAATAGTAAACCTTGAACTTCAATTCCGAGAAAGTCGATCGAACCAGAGGCTCTAGGTTTGTCTCGGAGACGAGAAAATGGAAGAAGACGCTCTCAGGGCACATCGTGTGCTGGAGAATGGAATGTACTGCGGCGATTGAGCCACGGAGGTACTGTACATCGAGAGTAATCGCGACGTGGACAAGTGAGGGGTTGCAGACACCGGAAGCGATGCCAGAGGATCCGCATTCGATGGCATTGCGGAACGCGAGCGATTTTCTGAAGGAGAAACGGTGTGATGAGTGATCCGTCGGCGGTTGCGGACGGAGATAGATGTCAAGATGCGAGGATCGGATTGCTTCCGCCGAAGGAAAAGACTGGAAAGACGGAGAAAGGAGAATAATGGTAAAAGCGGCGGAGAAGAAGCAGGAGAATCTCATAATCCAAAGCATGGCGAATGGGTTGATCAATCCCCCTTTCACCTTCTCCGACCAGTCGGGGAGAGGAATGAGATTATCCTCCGAAACAAATAGACACGAGCCGTTTCCAATTGGAGACGGGCGTTTAAATTTCGTCTCCAATTGGAGACGGTCGTTTAATTTCCGTCTCCAATTGGAAACGGAATTCAGTCGGTTCCCAATTGGAGACGGGCGTTTAAATTCCGTCTCCAATTGGAGACGGTCGTTTAATTTCCGTCTCCAATTGGAAACGGAATTCAGTCGGTTCCCAATTGGAGACGGCTAATGCCCGTCTCCAAATTTTTTTTTATAAAAAGTTTTTATGTAAAATTACACGGATTAGGGACTAAGAGATTAATTTTCCGAAAAATCGTCCCGAAACCGTTCCTAAATTTGTTTTTTGAAGTCCTAAATTTAGTGACGGTTTCAAATCCGTCTCCAAATTTGGACACGGACCACATGCCGTCTCCAAATTTGGAGACGGATGACATGCCCGTCTCCAAAATTGGAGACGGATGGTCTGCCGTGTCTAATCGGTTCCCAGTTAGAAACGGATTAGACACGACTCTTCGGTACCCAAATTTGGGGACGGATTAGTGACGGATTTCATTTTTCGTCCCTAATCCGTGTATAATCCATTTCTAAATTTAGGGACGGAAATGTCGGTTCCTAAATTCCGTCCCTAATTTTCAATTTTCTAGTAGTGTATGTAAAAGAGACAACTTTATCGGTTGGAATCCGACTTTCATTTGAAGATCCGACATAAGGAGAAACGAATCCATAATCTCCTTTGGATTATCAGAGCTTAGATACAAAGGTCGTTCGATAGAATTCGAAAAGGAGATCGACATGAATGTGAGGTTTCGATTCGACGACGACGAGAACTCCATCTTGTATAGATGAAGAGAACATGAGAACTTCTAAGGGACGAAACATGTTTTATTTTTACTCGTCTAATTGTTTAATTTTTTGTGTGTTGAACTTTTTAGAGATAAAAACGTTTAAATTAGAATTTTTATTTTACTCATTTAATTGTTTAATTTTTACATGTTGAACTTCTCATACTAAAAAACATTTAAAATTGATATTTTAAATAATAAAAAATTTAGTAAAGAATGTTTCGATGGAGATTTAAAGTGATGAATGAGGTGACTTTTTGTATTCCAAAATAAAATAAAATAAAAAATTGGTTGATGAGGTGGTTTCACCACAAGCCTCCATTTGTAAGAACTTTTATATATATAACTAGTGAAGGACCCGCGCGTTGCGCGAGATATGATTAATTTGTAAAAAATTCGTAAATATCGTGCAATATTTAAAAAAGTTTATAACTAAGATAAATACTTGTCAAAAGATGAATAAAGATGAAAAACAAAACATGAAATGATTATAACACGTTAGCAAACAACTGGAAAAAAATGTATGAATGACGTTCATAATGCATTTGATCCGACCGTTATGGATTGATACTGCACAATAGAAGAGAACAAAGTATAAGATATAAGTAAATTAATTATGCATGTGATATGATTTAAAAAATATAAAATCTAGGGACATATTTGAAATCTTGTCGGGTAAGTCTAGTAGACCAAATATGTAAAGAAAATAAACGGATAATTCTGAGCGGTTAAAATTATAAAACACAATGACATTATAAAAGATTTTAAAAGTCCATAGTGTATTAAGTTAGTTAAACAAAAGTGAAAAAATAATGTAACAATTTTACCTAAGACAATTGTGTTTTATTTTTAGATTATTAAAATTTGCAAAAACATTGAAATGCAAAATCAATTACCTCTAACGCTGATGATGTACTTGATTCAATTGTTCATAGAATATCTGAGAATGTTGTGGTCAATGAAACGGAAAACTGTAAAAATTATTAAAAGAGTAGTAAATTCATCTTGCAAATATGATAATTGTTTTTAAAAAAAGTGTTTACCTATTGTCTGTAATGCCGGGTGGGTGAGAAAGGTCAGTAAATATTTCCTTGTAAACAACATTTGTTATGTGCGTTTCAACTGGGTCCACCTCATTTAGATCCAGAATTTTAAGGCCTTTGTTAGAAGTTACGCGTGACAGCGCAACATACAATTGTCCGTGGGTGAATACAGGTTTAGGCAAATATAAACCAATCTGCTTCAAACTCTGTCCTTGACTTTTATTAATTGTCATTGCATAGCACAATCGAACTGAAAATTGTCTCCGTCGCAAAGTGAACGGAAGGCCTGATTCATTTGGAGATAGGATAATCCTTGGTATGAGGACCTTGTTTCCAACATGGGTGCTCGTTATCATTTCTCCTTCTAATACTCTAGATGCTAATTGAGTGACAACTAATCTTGTACCATTACAAATACCTTCTTTTTGGTTGATATTTCTTAGCATCATTATGGGGGCACCAACCTTCAACGAAACAACATGTTTGGGAAAACCAGGAAACTCAAGAGAGTTTAGGTACTCAACTGGATAGAAAGAATGCCAATCTGTAGACGGTGCACTATCAATTCCGATGGTATCTGAGCTTAAGTATTTTGTAACATTACCAGGAAGTTGTGATAATAGGAAATCATTAATTTCATCGACGTGCTCATTCCTTGGTGTAAGAATTGCCCTTTCTGTTAGATATCCACGCTCCTGGAAAAATTCACTAAATCGTGGATATGCCGCATTTGCTAGTGTTTGCATGGAATCTTTTGTAACTGGAAGCATAAGATTGTTGTTGATAAGGATTTTGTCACCACCAGTGTACTTATCAGACCTCATACTATTTTCACGTGCAGTTCCATTTCCAACACTCAATAACCGGTGCGAAAACTCAAGTTCCTGTGGGTGTAGCCGCATGTTTTGTGTTAATGTATAAACATGACATGATCGCCAAAGATGAGAGCGACTAATTGATGCTAACACAGTATCGGTTCTTCCTCCGCGAGTAACTGGAAGGATTTGTCGGAAGTCACCATCTAAGATAACAGTCTTACCACCTAAGGGCTTATCAGTTGCGTCTTCATCACTCATAGTCATAATATCCTTCAATGTTCGATCCAACGCTTCAAACGTATGTCGGTGTGCCATTGGAGCTTCATCCCATATAATTAAATCTGACTTTTTAAATAAATCAGCTAACATGCTCCCTTGCTTGATGTCACACGTTGACCCTTCATGGACATTAATGGGGATTTTGAAGCGAGAATGTGCAGTTCTACCCCACGGAAGAAGTAAAGCTGCTATACCCGAAGATGCAACTGGTATCATAGCACGACCTTCTGATCGGAGCTTAGAAATGATTATCCTATACAGATATGTTTTCCCCGTCCCTCCTGGCCCATAAATAAAAAATAATTTGCCTTCATTTTTTCCACTGATTTCATAACTGACGCATATATCAACTGTTATTCTTCATTTATCGTTGCAAATAATTTCTAATGCTCTTCCTTTTCCTTTTCCTGATTAAAAGGAATTTCTTACCTTAAAAGATTATTAGCGATTTCATCGAGGATGCTTTTATCCGGTGTTGGCATGCTCGGAAAATCAGACAACGACTTTTCATTTTCCCTCAACAGTTTCTCAATCTCTATAAGAGTATATTGCTGAATTTGATTTTCTGACAAATGTAGAGTGTTGAATGTAAACTCCTTCCTTTTCATATGTAGTATGTCGTCCGCTAGATATCGCCAACAATCGTTCCAAAGTTCACCTGGCTGGCTAACCTCACAATATACCAATAGAGTAACGAACAATCGTCGTAACTGTGTTGGCATTGCCCATTTAGCAGCTTCACCCATCGCTTGTTTCCATTCATTATCTCCATCCAACAGACCCCTTGCAATGCACGCCTCTTTATAGCTTGTATATTTCACATTTTCGACCGTCTTTAAATCATCATAACCAGTTGGCTCTTTCACAACATTAAGCAACACTCTGAGATAATACAATTCCCCTAACGTTGGATGGATGTTGACAATTCTACCAAGTGAGAATCCTTTCTTTCTGCGAGACCAAAACTTATCTGAAGAATGCCAAACAAACATGGTTGGAAACTCAACGTAGGTCAATTCCCTTGCATCACTTGATATTTTATTCATCTTCATCCACTCGGTAAACATTGTAGCTTCAATACCTGGTCTTGTGATGACTCTATCTAGATCATTTGAGTCTTCAAAAGTTATAAGTTGTTCATTTTCCAAATGCAATGATAACCTCATCACCGGGGGCTTTTGGTGGTGTATATGGAAAGCTAAGATACGCCAAACTGCTTCACACGATGATAGATAACGACATTCGAGGTAATTTGTGATTTCATTTATCTCCACAATAGGTACTTGTTCCACCCTTGAAGTGCTGGCCACATTAGTCCCTCTTTCAATCAATAAAGATGCTTTATCCACTCCTTTTGTGATGTATTTGAAAAGATACTTTATTGCGTTTGACCTGCTGCACCATTCAACATTGATATGAGCACGATATTTCTTCAAAATTTGTAGGTTATGGGGAACAACGTAACGGTTGTCCAATTTTATATCACCCTTGATTGCAAAATTTGAGTCGTCAGCCCTCCGTTTGTATACTACATAACCTGAATTATCCACATTCGTTGCAACGTTGTATGGCTAGGATACTTCTTCGTGCAAACCTGATTTTCCATACATGGTGAACATGGTCTGTCTAAACCACATGGACCATGCATCATATGTTGTGCAACCAGGTTGAATCCTTCAGAGTCTAATACTTTATCAGGCAACTCTGCTTGAATTAGCTTATCGATGTCTTCAGGTGAAGGATTCTTGAACATAGGTTGTAGCCATATCAGTATATGAGCATGTGGCAATCCGCATTTTTGAAACTCTATAGTGTATATAACTGGAGGGCAAATATAAGAAGATATGTGGTAGTCAGTATATTTTGTAAAAAAAATATTCAATATAAATATTCAAAAGACATCCTAATTTCATACCTGATATAGGTTTAGGAAAGAAAACACCAGCGTTGAAATCTTACAAAAGTCCATCCAATTTAATCTTAAATACTCGACATTCTATATCAGGTCGGTCAGCTGCGATTCCTCCACCGAACATTTCTAAATGATTAGCGATCTCTGGCCATTTTGGGTTCGCAGTCATTGTCACAAATAGATCTGGATTTCCATACCATCTACAAATAGCCATGGCGTCGTGGTAATTTTCAACCATATATCTAGGTCCTCCCGTAAAGGAAGGTGGAAGTATAATCCTCTTACCTAAAAATTTGCCGCATTTATCACCCTTTCCAACTGCATCAAAAACATTGTTGTACAGATCAGATCTTAATTTCTTTTGGTTATTTCTAGCCCAACGGATCCGTTCTTGCTCAATGACAGTGTATGCATCGACGACATACTGTTGGAATAGACGTCCGCCTTTGATGATTGTTTTGCCTTCAGATAACCGTGTGTGAAGTTGATAAGCATAAAACTCTCGCATTGTTACATAAGAGCGTCTCGTTTTGTTTCGAGAGTCACAATATGGTATCTCCTCGTGAAACCCGACCTGACCATAAGGAAACAACAACGGATACTGCAAGCTCATAAAATTGAAATGCCCTAAAAAGTTGTATTAGACATAATACTAAGACGTCAATCCTTATTGTATCTGTCATTTAATTACATTAATGATCGATATAATTATATTTAATAAAAAAATTAGTTTTAAAAAAAAAGACTTGCTTATATGGCTTCACCACAAACCTCCTTTTGCAAGAACTTTTAGATATATAATTTTTATATAAATATATAGTTATAAATAATATATTAATATTTGATTAAGTATAATAAATTTGAAAAACATTTTAAATATTTATATTTGTAAAATATATATATAGATTTTTTATATTTGTATGTAAAGATTTTATGGATATTAATAAGATATTAAAAGAGATATTTAAAAATTTTAAGTCATTTAATTACATTAATGCTCAATATAATTATATTTAATAAAAAAATAGTTAAAAAAAAACTTGCTTAGGTGGCTTCACCACAAGCCTCCTTTTGTAAGAACTTTTATATATATGATTTGTAAGAACATGGGTCACAATCTGTTTTAACCGTTGATTGATGTTGTAAATGTATTGTTTTGATTGGTTTTTGTCATTTTATCATCCCAAACCCGTAAATTCGTCGAGTTCGCATCAATTCATCAATATATGCGATCATGCGACCCATGCGACGCATGCGACCCTAATTTGGAATTCATTAGTTTGACGTTGTAAATGTATTGTTTGATTGGTTTTTGTCATTTTATCATCTTAAACCCGTAAATTCGCCGAGTTCGCATCTATTGATCAATATATGCGACCATGCGACCCTAATTTGGAATTCATTAGTTTGACGTTGTAAATGTATTGTTTGATTGGTTTTTGTCATTTTATCATCTTAAACCCGTAAAGTCGCCGAGTTCGCATCTATTCATCAATACATGCGACCATGCGACCCATGCGACCCATGCGACCCTCATTTGGAATTATTTCATTTTCACCAGAATTCCCGCCGAACTTTTCACCAAAATTTGAAAAAAACTTTTCGAATTCCATCTGACGGACGACGATTCGTATTCGAGCTGTTTCCTTTTTTCTAATAACGAAACTCTCTCTCTAACTCCCATCATCATCATCATCATCAT
>CM071876.1:27905324-27947182 GCA_036759665.1 Gynandropsis gynandra | reverse complement strand
CCAACTGCTTCCTCTTCACTAATCCTCATCGTCATTCCTTCTTCTCGCTTCATCTCCTTTCAAGGTTTTTTCTTTCTTTCAGGAATTTTACCCACATCCGAGATATGTGAAAGGGGAAGGCTACGATAAAGATTGACAAAACAAATTCAATAATTCGTTCAAATTCAGTTGAAGAAATGGCTCCCAAGGTAAGAAGTATAACATCGAAGAATCTCTATTGTATCCTCTTTCTTTTGGCATTTCTCCTTTCTTGCAGCTGCCTTCTTCACGTTATGGTTTAGAATCGACGAGTCGGCTAGAAAAACTCGGCTGTGCATAGATGATGGCCAATGGGTCTACAACGAGTGAGGCCTATTGTTTTATCATTAGACCTTGCATCGTCATACTATTTCAATATTATTAACAACTAATTTATTATCTTTATTTTAGTTATTGCTTTAAGCTCTAATATTATTTATTTTAATATTTTTTCTACTTATTATACCTAATATTTTAAATTAATTAAACAAAAACAACTCATCATCTCGCGCATCGCACGGGAGCTTTTCTTAGTATAGATAATAAATTGTCACAATTTCACATTTAAATACGATAGAAAGACATTAAGAATTTATTTGGTAGAAATATAAAATATTATTTCATAAATACTCATATTTGTATTGTATTATGGTTTGAGAAATAAAAAAATATTTGATATGTTTTCACAATGTTTGAATGAACATTCTTAAAGCCTACCAATTATTTCACTCTATCTATTTATATAGTAAATTATACCGTATTACATTAAACAATATTTATAATAAACCAAATTTTCAATATAATTCTTGTAAAATATTTTTTAGGGAAAAAACAACTTAAAAAAATACTCTTATAACATTGATATTATCACATTGTCTCAATATCTATGTGATCTATGTTGCCCTTGCGACCAAACGATTTATACGATCTAAACGATCCATACGATTCTTGTTATCCATGCGACCCATGTGGCCCTCAAAAATCGCTGGAAGTCGTTGGAAATCACTGAAAACCGCTCAAAATAACTGGAAATCGCTCGAAATCGTTGGAAATCATTGAAAATCGCTGAAAATTGCTCTCAACTTCAAAATCGCCTTTCACTCATTCTTCTCAACTTTGAAATAGGTTTCATTTCGAAACAATGTTAAACTGTATATGTTTTCACTAATAAAAATAAGGTACACATCTATCTTTTCTCCCATTTTTTTATTAGATTTTCGAGAGTATATGTGAAACAAAGAAATTTTAAGAATGTATCTTTGATATTTTGGCAAAGAAAACAAACAATATTAAAATGATAAAAAGTGTTAGATTAAATTTCCTAATATGAATAAATTTAGCATTATAATTTTTTAGATTATGTTTTGTGATTGAATATATTAAACAAAATAATAAATATCAATATCGTTATATATATTTTATTAATTGCTTTAATAATTACAATACAAATGAAAAAATTAATATATATACATAAAATAAATTTATAATTTTATTAATTTTTTCATAAATTAAAATATATATATATATTAAAAGGAAAAAAGTACCGTCGATATAGTCATTTAGTCTTATTTTTTTTCTCTAATTTGTAATTATCTCAAAATATGTTTTTTTGGTAAATTACTAAAAGAATAGTAGTATTTTTGGGTAATAAAAGACAGAAGGGAAGTGGTTACTACCGGTTAGGAATAAGGTGCGAGGAAACCGACACGTTTGCCATAAATGTTAGAAACAATGAATGTTACGACACTTAGCGAACTGGGAGAACCGGTAAGACTCTCCGTGTGACATATAGAGATAAAGATTAGTTTTTAGAGCCACTGGTTCCATTTTTCATTGTATGTTTGAGGCTTCCACATCCACACACAATTATATTATATATTTATATATTTATCATAAACGAAAAAAAAAACAATGCGAAAACGATAGAAAAAATGCTGAAGGCTACACTAATAACCATCTTTTTTTTATTAAAATGTAAATTTAATTATCTTACTTTACCTAACATGGGTTGGAGTATTTGGTGGGTAGATGGTGTAAAATATACATTCTTTAATATTTAGTTTTTATTAATATGGATTTAAATGAGATGATACATAATAAATCACAAATTTAATAAATATTTTATAAAACATGTAAAAAATATATTATTTTGCAAGATGAAAAAAAGTAAAATGAATAAAAATGATTCCGTGTTTTCTAATTTATAGGATTTTGTGTTTAGATAAACGATTAAATATTTTCATATATATATATATAATGTTGTAATATGGTGAAATAAATAGCCAATTATTTCATTGGAGATATTTTTAAAATATTATGGCGTGTAACAGAGCTATATAAATAATTTACATGATAATATTAATATTTTTAGGTTGGCAGAAGAAGTAATTAGTGAGATGTCTATATGCATGTCTATGAAACATTAATAAATGTATTAAATATATAACTTGGTATGAGAGGTGTGATGTGACCATCAACCATGTGGAATCTTATTTTATACAATACTATTTTATTTAAATTTCTTGGGTATTATTATCCCAAAAAAATATCAAAGTAATCGAAATATTATTTATTTTTTGTGTGGTGGATCTCATGCACAATTAAAGTAAAATAAATCCCTTGAAAAATATGTTTGAACATTTTTTAGTCTCGCTAATTTTCGTTATAATAACCTTAACTATTAAAATTATAAAAAAGAACATGTAAATTACTGTTTATTATAATTTTTTTCTAAATACTTCTCTCTCCACATCCCTATAATTTTGCTTATATGGTAAAGATATATTTTATAAAAAATTTAAATGAATATTTTATTTTATAATAAATTTAAATGGATATATTTTTTTTATAATTAAATGAATGTTGTTTTAAAAATTTGTGAGTATGATAAATATATCTCATTTCAATGTGAAAACAAAAATTATAAATTCATTTTCATAGAAGTAAAATACATACGATTTCTTTATTTTATTATGCGGATTCACTTTGATTATATGGACAAACCATTTTGTAATTGTTAAAATTTGGAGTCCAATTTCTTATAATAAATTAAATATGTATTATCAATTAAATGACGCTTGTATATTTTTTATTTCACCATGAAAATTTAATTTAAATGTTTATTAAAACTATTAAAAAACATTTGTTTCGTAGCTTCTAATAATTATACTTCAAAGCAAAGACTTTCAGTTCCGTAAAAGAAGAAACATTTTCACCATTAAAATCGAAACTGCATATATTATTAGATATAGATATTAGTCCACGTAAGCCTTTTTGTTTACGTGAACCAATTACAACGAAGCGTGCACCGAACAGTAAATGAGATTATCCACGCCGGATCATCTCCTCGTAATATTCTCCACAATTTTTTAAAACATTTTTATTTTATTTTATTTTATCCAATCCCCAAAATTAAAGACCAAAACAAATGAAAAAGAGAAACAAGGTTTCGTGTACTGAGAGGATCCTCCACGTGGCGCAACCTATCTTCTTTTCGAATTTAGGGGTTAAGAAATAGTCGGAGAGGTTTAGGAGGATGACTGTCTATAACAGGTCAACCTGTACGTATTACTGGCTAATCCGGTTATGTGGCCATTATTATTATTTATAATAAAAATAAAAACTGAATGTTTTTATTGAGAATATAAGGGGTTTAAGCATCTTAGTTCGATTTCCGTGGTTTCTGATTCAAAGAGGTTTTTGTGTCTTCCTCGTGATTTCTATTTCCGGAGAGTGAGAGAGAAAGAGAGGGAGAAACAGATAAAACGGAAAGAAAAAAATAAATGTGAGGGAGGATAGAGGAATTTTCGTTCTGAAATTTGTGTATTTCGAATTGTTTGGTTGTACCGTAGTTGGTAAATCTTGTTTCAATTTGTGTGCTCTAATCGCAATTGAAGCAGGATCGTCATCCGAGAATTGGTTTCTGCTAGGTGAGTTTTGAATTGATCGCAATTGGGTTTTTTTATTTGTTGATCTGTTTTCTCTTTTCCCGAAGTCGGAGATGTGTTTTTCCTTTTTTTTCTTTGATTCTGTTATTTGTGGTAATTTTTTGACTTGATGCTTGAATCTGATGTATAATTTTAGAATTTCGAATAATTTTTTTGGCGGGTTTGGAGGGAAATTTCCAGTTTGATCGAGATCTGATCGAGAGAATCAGATAACTGATTGTTTTTCTGACGGGTTGCAAAATTTGCAATTGAGATTCTGAGTAAAATCTAGCATGAGTTCAATTGTTGGATCTGCCTCTGTTGCTCGGAGGTTGATCTCTGCTTTGTCATTTCCGTCGTATGTTTTTTTCGTTTCGATGATCTCTGCATGTTCTTGTCCTCTTTGATCCGTTTTGGGGTTCGATCGCTGATCTTATTCTAAATTGCTGCTGTAAGTCTTACGGTTGCCTGATATTCCTGTTTTTGCTTGATACAGTTCAGATTATATTTTGTCAAATTTGATCTTAAAAAAAAATAATCCGAACACCCTTTTAGTTTAGAATTATGCATTTTCATTCAAAGATCTTGACCTGATTACTTAGATCTGCGAATTGGATAAGTTGTATGGAGAATTTTCTGGAAAAGCGATTTAAAAAATTGAAATAAAAAAATTTAATAGAGGAGACTATATTGACCATTTTCCAGATCATTATCCATCTCGTGAAATTTCTATTTTTACATGGTTTTGGATTCTTAGACGTGCGTGGCGTTACATGCATGTTTTCCTTTTCTGACATTGTTTGGTTTTCGAAACAGCCCCTTCAAATTATGTTTGATATTTGGTTCGTGCAGATCATGTGGTTAACGTATGAGTTGATTCCTTTGCAGTTTATATAACCTGTTACTGATATGCACATTTGAGAGATGGTGTTCAAGAGAAGATTAGATTCTGGCCCCAATGGCTTTGATTTTCCAAATATTCCCAAAGCTCCTCGTTCCTGCAGGGTAATTGATCACTTCGATCATCTGGATCTGTTAATCTCGATGTGAATGAATTTCTTTTCTGATGAATCTGATTACTATTTCAGAGGAAGATCTTAAGCAAGATCACTGATGATGAAGATCAGATTTGTGCGATTGATTTGCTTGCTTCTCTGGCTGGAAAGTTGCTGCAAGAAAATGAAAGTTCGTCAGAGTCTACGAATGCGTTTGAAGGGGTCAAATATAATAATTTGGATAAAGAGATCAAACAAGAACAAGTAGATGAATATAAGCCTTTGAAGATAGATTTTCCCGATCAGGGAAACTCTGACATGAAGACTACAGAGTCTGCTCATGAGAAGCGTCTTCTAAACAAGTTTTCATTGGAACTAACTTCAGTGTCTGATTATGATATGGCTGGCGATTTGAAGCCTGTAGGGTCTGAAAACAAGAAAACGGATGGTGACTTCTCCAGCAAATTCAGAGGCATCACTGGAGAGACAGCTAGTATTTGTGTGAATACTGGGTTTGAAGAACGGGCAGAGGCAATCAATGGACATGGAGATGGAGGTTTAACAATAGCTGATACCTGTCACTCAAAAGATGCGACTAAAGCACCTGTGCCGTTTACCGAATCAGTTCGCTCTGAAGGAGATGTAAAATTGCCAATTTGCAAGGATTCGGTCTGTGATGGTTCTTTTGCTAGACAAGTGAATCATACTAAGTTAGGTAGCAGAGATGATGACGAAAATGTTTATAGGTATTACAAACTTAGCAATAAATTTAAGTCATACAGGACTCCCACGCGTATGGGGAGTCGAAGAGTAAGGAAGTTGATGTCATCCAAGTATTGGAAAGCAGTTCCCAAGTGGAAGGATTATGAGCACATAAGAGCTGGTTAGCATCAAGGTTTACTGTATCAGTCTTTGAGAATTCCTCGTTTTTCATCTTGTGTTATTCTTACACTGTTTCTGGATATGTAGATGGTGGTCTAAAGGCTCAGTACCGCAAGTCGTGTTATGGCTACAATGGATGGCATCGCGAGACCATTTATAAGAGGAGAAGATCATCTGACAGAGGCTCAGTTGTGACTTCTGATGGAGGACTCAGTAGTGAAAGTGTTTGTAACTCACCCGAGAAAGGAGATACAGGTAATTATATTAGTCCTTATCATGGCACTTCATTTATGTGGTTGGACTGTTTTTAATTCATGATTTTGGTGTCTTTTTCAGCAGGGAACTGTGTTCTCTCCCCTAGTACAAGTCTTCATTCCAAGGATTCTCAAGGTACTAAATCATTTGATAATTTAGAGTGAAGTTCTCTTATTATGCGAAAACGTGTTTACATGTAGTTTGTAATCTCATTTACAGTAAAGTTCAGCGTCAAGTCTTTAAGGATTCCAGAGCTTTTTATTGAAGTTCCAGAAACTGCAACAGTCGGATCGCTAAAGGTAGTTTTGTAGTGTCTTGTTGCCGTCAATCTTCCTCATTTTCTTGTTTCTGGGCCACAACGTAGTCGTGATCTTAATCTCTTCGGATTACAGAGGACGGTGTTGGAGGCGGTGAATGCTTTACTCGGTGGTGGAATTCGTGTTGGGATACTTGTCCAAGGGAAGAAGGTTAGAGATGATGGCAAAACTCTATCTCAGACTGGCATCTCGTGCAAGGAAAATATAGGCAACCTTGGTTTCACCGTGGAGCCTGGCCCTGCTAAAGTGTCCATGCCTTTTTGCTCAGAAGATCCTCTTATTTCTTTGTCATCTGACTCAGCGAATTTGTCGGAAAGGTATTTTCGGTTAAGCCCTTAGTTTATTCCGCTGTAGGTCCGTACCCTTTAAGGTTTAAGCTCCTAAGATGCCTAAGCATAAGCGTTTCTTTAATCTTCCTAGGTCTGCGGCTTTCCCCATGTTAGATTCTGGAAATCCTTGCCCCCTCCAAGATGCAGAAGACCTGATTAACTCGGGTGATGGTACTGATAATAATCGTGAAATAGTTCCATATCAGAGTGACACATCAGCTGATGAACCTGCCTCAGATTCAAGAGCTCTGGTTCCAGTACCAGCCTTGGACATTGAGGCACTAGCTATAGTTCCTGTAAACCCGAAACCTAAGCGTACTGACTTTGCACAACGCAGAACCAGGAGACCATTTTCTGTGGCAGAGGTCGAAGCTCTGGTACAAGCAGTTGAAGAACTCGGGACCGGAAGGTAATACAGGCAATTGGTTTGGCTATTAACTTTTCATAATGATCGTCTGATACTTTGGTCATGGAACTAAAGATCAGTAATCTCATCCCGCAGATGGCGTGACGTTAAATTAAGTGCTTTTGAGAACGCAGATCACAGAACGTATGTGGACTTGAAGGTATCTAAACGGTCTTTGCACGTGAATGCACTCGAATTATGCTCAAAACCACACCACAGATTCTCATATCTTGTGATTTTTGCAGGACAAATGGAAGACGCTGGTCCACACTGCAAGCATATCTCCGCAGCAACGAAGGGGAGAACCAGTGCCACAAGAACTCCTGGACAGGGTCTTGGCTGCGCACGCTTACTGGTCGCAGCACCAAGGTAAACAGCAAGGGAAACATCAAGTTGGAGTTTCAAAAACCTCGGAGAATCCAGTTTCAAACAGGAGCCGAGTTGTTGGAGCAACAGTCCAAACTGGTTTAATGTAAAGAAGGTAATTTAACTTCACTTGACAAAGGAACAAGATCACAATCTGTACAAAGAAAACACCAACAATTCACAAACCCCATTTCTAAATCATCCCATTTTGTGTCTTTATTCACTTCTCTCACATTTATTTTTTTAACTTGATTTGTAAATGACTCCAATGGAAATAAGATGGGTCCCTTTACAAGACTTTTTGTAGTTTTAATTTGTTGTTTCCTCCATTCATTTCATTTGTGGGTTTATTTTTTCAGTATGTATTATTCTAGGTCCATGAACTTTGAAAGCGAAAGGGACCTTGTAATTTTATTATATATTCTTTTGTTTTTGTTTTGGGTTTTATTAGTTTTTCTTTCTACTGTAATTCTCTTTACCTTTCGCATTCACTTTTTACTGTTATATAGTGGTTTTGTCGATTGGGAAGATAAGATGAAAAAACTTAACAAATAAACGAGTTCCAAATAATCCAAGAAAGTTCCGGTAGGAATGCTGCAAGAACTGATCGAGTTTATTAATCGAAAACAGGAAATATAAGGTGGAAGCCTTTGACATTTACTTTGCGTGCGCTCCTATATACGCTCCTTTTACATTAGGTATGATATTTACTTTGCGTACCAAATGAAATTCTCCCCTCTACCTAGCTTTATAGATTCAGTCTCATGAGAAACAACCTTTTCAAAAGCTGAAAACAATCTTTAACTAATGTTCCAACTAACAAACTAGAATAGAATCTTGAAAAATACAGAATCTTAAAAAATACAAACTGACTCAACATAAGTAAACTACATGGTGTTTTTACCTTTTGAAACTGTAGAATGTCTTCTCTCTCTTGTCTCAAACTGTATCATTCTTCCACACTTCCTTTTCTTCCTCCTCTCTTGCTCTATGCTTCTTCTTCCTCATATAAACCGAATAAAGGTCATCAATACCGTCCCCTTTAACTCTCAGCTTGTTCGCAAGCTGAAACTACGGGAAGTGATATGCCACTGTCCTAGCTAGCATCCAAGTGGAGTCATGGTCCGGAGTGTTTTTCCATTTAATCAAAACTTCCAAATGCCCTTCAGCGTTGTACCTATCCTCGTATATCTCTTCTGGCAAGCGAAGTTCTAGCTCTTCCAACAAGTCTTTTGGAAGTGGTTGCACCGAGGTGTTACTACCCAAAGCCGTCTTTAGTTGCGAGACGTGAAATACTGGGTATATTTTGCTGTCCACTGGCAGTTCCAATTTATAAGCTACTGAACCAATTTTAGACAATACTCGAAATGGTCCAAAATAGCGAGCAGAAAGTTTCTGGAATGGCCTTCGTGCTACACTCTTTTGCCTATATGGACAGAGTTTGAGATAAACCCAGTCTCCCACAACGAATTGTACATCTCTCCTTGATGCGTCTGCAATTGCCTTCATCCTTTGCTGGGCTCGCTGAAGTTGATGTTAAATTTGTTCCAACATCTCATCCCTTTCTATAAGCGACTTCACCAACTCGTAGTTTGTAGTAGATCCCTTCTCAAATTGGATTAGTTGAGGTGGCTCTCGGCCATATACCACCTTGAATGATGTTGCTTGAAGTGATGTATGGAACGATGTGTTGAACCAAAACTCTGCCCAATGAAGATAATATTCCCATCTTCTGGGGTGAACTCCGGCAAAACATCGTAGATAGGTTTCGAGACAACGATTTACAACTTCTGTATGTCCATCTGACTGTGGGTGGAATGCAATGCTAAATCGAAGCTTTGTCCCTGACAACTTGAACAACTCTCGCCAAAATCTACTTAAGAAGAATTTGTCTCTTTCGGATACAATGGATTTGGGAAATCCATGAAGTCGTACAATCTCCTTGGTGAACAAGCTGGCTACTTCTTTAGCTGAAAAAGGATGTTTAAGCAGAATGAAATGGTTGTACTTATTGAGTCGGTCTACTACAACCATGATTACATTGTAACCCGATGACTGATGCGTATCAGAGTTAAATATAACCTAATCTACCCGCAAGTGCACGGCACGTGTGTAGTATTTTAGGTGTCGATCCCACAGAGACTACGCAACACTACCTAAACCCGAACTACGTATCAAACTTGCTAACGAAAGAAGGTGAATAAGGAATGAAATACTGAAAGTAACTAAACTACTTGGGTTCTAACGATGAGATAAACGTCCTAGGAAACCGGTTTCACCACAAGACGACCGAAACCAACGATCAACCTATCTACCATGCAATCCCAGTTAAAGCTATCTAAGGCAGACGATCCTAACATGATATCTACCCTCTCTCAAGGCATAGACACGTGATCTAGACAAGATGCCCCCTACTTTCGTGGCTGACACCATGAACTAAACCCATAAACTCTGTGATTCGCCCGTTCACCCTCAACCGTTGCTACCCTACTTTCGTGGCCTAACCTCGGTTGTTCTAAACCTGACTTTCTAGGACTAGAATTCTCCTTTCGGTCCTTCTCCTAACCCCTAACACATGCATCTACGTGATCAGCGCAAACACAAGTAAATTAAAGCACTCAGATAAAGAATAGATGAACTAAAACGGGAAGATGCATTCAAAATAGATCAAAAGAGGTCTCGGGATAGCCAAGGGCTAATCCCTTCTCCTAGAACAAACAAACTACTCGCTCATGCGTCTGTAAAGAAACATAAACATAGTAGAAAGTCTAAGGAACATAAAAACCAAACAAAACCGAAGTGGTGGTGCTTGATCTCCAATGCTCCTCGCTTATCTCCTCGCAAGAATCTGCTCTAACTTCGCTGAATTCTTCTCCTCTGTATGCTTGCTGTAACGGCGTCTTTTTGCCTCCTTTTAAGCCTCCTAAGTCGGTCCAATTGTTGCCCAAATTGCCCCACGAGTTCCCTTAAGTTATGGTCGGGAATGCTTGCCCGAGTCGTGCTAAATGGTCTACACAATTGGCCGTAGGTTTTGCCCGCTCGTGCAAGGGTTGTGCCCGACCGGGTGAGGGTTTTCCATGCTCAATCTCGTCCCGTTTGTCCCGTGATGATCCCCAAAGTTGCTCCTTAGCTCCGTGCATGCTCCTTTAGCTCCAAAATGATCCAAATACGCGTAAAAACCTGTAAGAACATGAAAAGCACGAAAGCAAGTAAAACGGATACGGAATCATACGTAAAACATCACATATGTATCAAAAACGTCTCCTAAATCGTGCAAGAAATACGTATGAAAACGAGATGATCAATGACCTCGGAAGACCTTCGATGAAATCAATGGAGATGTCTTCCCAAATCTGTTGCAGAATTCCCAATGACTGTAGTAACCCTGCGAGAGACAATATGGAATATTTCTGGGTCTGAAATACTAGACAAAGAGCAACATATTGTTGTATCTGTCTTCTCATTCCTTTCCAATAAAACAATTATTGGATGTGATTCAAAGTCTTCAAAACCTCTGAGTGCCCTCCTCCCTGTCCATCATGTAACTCCGTGAGGATGAGGGAAATATATTTCGAGTCTTTTGGAATCACTATTCGGCCCTTATACATCAAACATCCATTACAGATATGATAATGGAGATGTTTCCCTTGCTTATTACTGAGATCCTTCCAAATCTGCCCAAGCTCGGAATGTAATATTATCTCGTCTTGAAAATCCTGAAATTGAGGTACATGTGGCACAGATAAGTCACACAATTTGCGGGATAATCCATCAGCTACATTATTTTCCCTTCCTGGCTTATAAACGATGTCGAAATTGAACCCAAGAATCTTTGTCAGCCATCTCTGATACTCGGTGTTAATCTCCTTTTGTTCGAGCAGAAATTTCAAGCTCTTTTGGTCCATGCACACTTGAAATTTCTGTCCCAACAGGTAGTGTCGCCATTTCTGTATTGCAAGCACAATCGCCATCAATTTACGCTTGTAAACCGGTTTGAATTGCTCTCGGGTTGTTAATGCTCGACTGAAGTAAGCGATTGGTCTCTTCTTTTGCATTAAGACTACGCCTAACCCTTTACCCGACGCATCAGTCTCCACAACAAAGATGTCTTCAAAGTCTGGCAGAATTAAAACTGGAGATGTAATCATGGCCTTCTTCAATTCTCGGAAAGCTTGTTCCGCCTCTGCATTCCAATGGAAGGCGTCTTTCTTTAGTAGCTCGGTAAAGGGTTTGGCTATAATACCATAGTGTCTCACAAATCTCCATAATTATCCGTTAAAACCAAGAACCCACACAACTCCTTCACAGTTCTCGGGGTCTCCCAGGTTCGCATTGCTTCTGTTTTCTTTGGATCCGTGAATACCCCCTCTAGATATCAAATGACCCAGATACTCTATTGTGGTTGTGCTGAAACTGCATTTCTTTTTGCTGGCGTACAACTTGTGTTGCCTCAAATATTGAAGCACCTACTGTAAGTGTCTAGTGGTCTTGTAAAGTCCTACTATAGATGAGGATATCATCAAAGAAAACAAGCACAAATTTTCGGAGGAATGGTCGAAATATCTGGTTCATTAGAGCTTGAAAAGTGGCAGGAGCGTTCGTCAGTCCGAAGGGCATATCAAGGAACCCATAATATCCATCGTGTGTGCGAAATGCATTTTTCGCTACGTCCTCATTCTTCATGAATATTTGATGATATCCAGCCCGTAAATAGAGTTTCGAAAACCACTCAGTCTCATGTAATTCTTCGAGCAGCTGATCTATCATCGGTATGAGAAACTTTTCCGGAATCGTGACTCGATTAAGAGCTCGATAATCCATACAAAAGCGCCAACTTCCATCTTTTTTCGGAATAACAATATCGGACTGGAAAATGAGGTTTGACTCGGCTGTATAATCCCTGCAGCCAACATCTCTTTCACCAACCTTTCAATCTCTTCTTTGTGAGCGTAGGGGTATTGATAGGGCCTAACACTGATCGATCCCGCTCCTTCTTGTAATATTATCCGATGTTCATGTCCCCTTGACGGCGGTAACCCTTCTGGATCAGCAAACACATCTGCATATTGTCTAAAGATGTGTGTAACCTCCACCGGTATGTTATGCCTTGAAGTTGCTGTATGGGTATTGTTAAACAATTCGACCCAATATCCTTGAATGTATTTCGTTGATGTTTTGATCAGACTTTTGAATGATATTAATGAGTTAGAGTAGGATCTCCTTTTAATAAAACTTTCACTCCCTGGAGATGGTAAGACATCTCAAGCTTAGTAAAATCCATCTGTATTTGGCCTAGGGTCTGCAGCCATTGCACTCCTAAAATGAGAGCAACACTCCCAAGCTGTAACGGCAAACAATCACAGATAATAATCGAATCTTGGACCGAAACTGCAACTCCCTTGCATATGCCCATTGTATTCACTATTAGCCCTGTACCTAATGATACTCCGTAACGTTTGGTGTATTCTAGAACGAGTCTAAGGTGTTCAACCACTCTCTCGGCAATGAAGTTATGAGTTGCTCTGGTATCTACCATCACAACGATTTACTAAGCTCCTATTTTCCCTCGCAACTTCAATGTAGTCGGGGTCGACAACCCGACTACAGAATTGAAAGATAATTCCGCCAATTCGGTAGCATCTTATGGGAGTTCTTCCAATTCCTCTTTCCATTCATCCTTAGCCTCGTGAACTTCTTCTGCAGTGGTCACCAATATGACCTGTAATTCCCTTTGTTTACACTTGTAATTGTAAGAATACCGTTCATCACATCTAAAACAAAGTCCCTTTCTCCTCCTCTCATCAGCTTCTGCCTCGTATAACCGTCGGAATTTACGTTGCCGATTATTTCTGCGGTTGTCTAAATAATTGTCGCGGATTGCCGGTGGTGCAATAAGCAATTTAGGTCCCGTGTTACTCGCCGTATACTATCCTGAAGTTGGTCCCGTGTTACTTGTCATAGTTTGTCCTGAAGCCAGATTCCTTCCTTGATAATTATTTCCCAACCCTCTCATCACCAAGACCTGACTATGACGCGTGAAACCTCATGCCTTCGTCTCTCCCTCCGACGTAACCATTTCAGTCGATTCCAACTCACAATCTTCTAAGCGAAGTGTTGTATCGATTACATCCTATAATCCTTGTGGATTGAGCACTCGCACCATTTTCTTCAAACTCAGCTTCAATCCGCTCATAAATGCACTAACCAACACGTTATCCGGTAAACTATTAATCTGTGAAACAAGATCTTCGAATTCCATCAGATAATCGTAAACCGAAGTCAATTGTTTCAACACAAATAATCGATCACTAGTTGAACCGATTTTGAACCCACCGAAGCGATTAAAAAGACTCATCTTGAATTCATCTCATTCGACAAAGTTTCGCCGAGATTTTTGCTAATTATACCATCTAATGGCCATACCTTCTAGATTAATTGATGCGAGAAAAAGCTTCTCCTCCTCACCGTAATTGCCCACCTCGAAGTACCGCTCAGCTCGAGCGATCCAATTCAAGATATTTGTGCCTTCAAACTCGGTGTCTCTATTTTCTTGCAGTTAGAATCCACATTCTACAGAACTCGGTGAACTGCTTGTTGTTCTGCAATTATTGGTTCAACATTTTCTTGAATTTATACCATAGGTTGAATACCTGGATTCGCCGCATTTGAAGTTCCTTCTGTTACCAATAACTTTTGTTGATCCTTCACCAATTTCATCAAATCTACTATTGCTTGTTCCAGAGAATCCATCTTCTCCTTAATGGTTCTCATCTCCTGGTTCTGAGCTTTGATATATCCTTGCTGATTGATCAAGCGTTCATTGATAGCATCAATCGCCTCTCCCAATTGCAAGGTACTCCTCGTCATCCTTGTGAATCGAGTTGCTTTGATACCAAGTTGGTAGGAATTCTACAAGAACTAACCGAGTTTATTAATCGAAAAGAGGAAGTACAAGGTGAAAACCTTTGATTCTCGTGTGCGCTCCTACATACGTCCTTTTTACTACATACCGAATGAAATTCCCCCTCTATCCAGCTTTATAGATTCAGTCTCATGAGAAACAACCTTCTCAAGAGCAGAATAACAATCTTTAATTAATGTTCCAACTAACAAACTAGAATAGAATCTTGAAAAATACAAAATCTTGAAATATACAAACTGACTCAACATAAATAAACTATATGTTGTTTTTACCTCTTAAACTGCAGAATGTCTTCTCTCTCTTTTCTCAAACTGCATCCTTCTTCCGCGCTTCCTTTTCTTCCTCCTCTTTGCTTTGTGCTTCTTCTTCCTCATATAAACCGAATAAGGCTTATCAAGTTCTTTTTCTTTATGATCAGAAAAGATATATACAATTTTGAAGCTAAATCAAATTTCTATTGATAAAATGGCCTAAAACTCAAAACTAGCCCGATTAAAGAAATCTCTATAGAAATTGAAATTCTCTCTTAGATTTTATTTTCACCATGGCTAGAGGTTATACATGTGTTACCAAATAATAGATTTCTAATTATAAAATAACAATAATATGCAAACATAGATACAATATATACACCCTCAATATATCCTCACAAATGTCCAACTTGGAAAATAAATAGGTTAAAAGATTAAGTTTTTGTACATATATCTTCAAGTTGATCCTTTAACCGAATATGTCATTGAAATTGTATCACGAAAAAGCTCATGTGGTACCAAAAATAAAAATCAATCTCTATATGCTTTGTACATTTATAAAAATAGGATTTGCAGCGACATACATGACAACTTGATAATTATAAAACATATGCATGGGTGTAGAATGAGGAACACGAGAAAAATGCATGAAAAATTTCAACTATTTTAACTCAGAGGTCATAACAACCATTGATCGATATTCTGCTTCAGCCGAGGAACGTGAAATCATATTTTATTTCTTTGTTTTCCACGCAACGGGAGATGTGCCAAGAAACACAATATGCCCGTTGAACGAACGATGAGTAAGAGGACAAGCAACCTAGTATGAGCCGCAAGAACCATAGAAACACATCAATGCCTAAACGTAGTAAATGTCATGAGCCGATAAATTTTTTAAAATAAATTTAAATCTCAACGATTGTAAATTGGTGACCAGATGTGGGCTCGGTTTCGGCTTCGGTTGTTGCGATCAGGAGAGAGATCTTCTTGTTTAGCTTTATAATATTTCTTAGACCTTGTCAGCATGGGGTGTACATTGTGTGATGCTTGTATCGTCCCAATATCGACATCATGTTGAGTGAGACATTGAGAGGTAGTCTCGACTAAGGGTGATGAAGCTTGGTTGTTCTGTTCATCTGAATCTTGTTGTGGTGAATACAAAGTTGCATCATGTCTCTGTGGCGAAGGATCTGAGCTAGGGGGCAAACCTGTGGATGATGGAATAAGCAGTGGAAGAGGAGAAATAGATGGACTCGAAGACAAGAGAGAGGCATCATGGTTGGTTGGAAAGTAGCGAGTGTACTCGGCATAAGGGAGGATTTTCTCATGAAATTTTACATGACAAGATACATAGACACGAGAATTGCTAGGATCAAGACAAAGGTATGCTCTTTGTGTGGAGGAATAACCTAGAAAAATGTATGGATTGGAGTGAGGAGACAATTTAGGGTGAGAATAGGGTCGTAACCACAGATAACATAAGCACCCAAACACCCTAAGTTTTTCATAATTCAGTTATACCCCAAAGAGGTTTGTGAAAGGGACGACATGGACAAATTTTGAGTGGGCATGTGGTTAATTAAATAGACCATGGTTGGGAGAGCGTAGGACCAAAATGAGAGAGGTAAGGAAGCGAGCATGAGACGAGAGAGTCCGGTTTCAACAATATGTCGATGACAACGTTCCAAAATGTCATTGTGTTTAGGAGTATGAGATGGAGTTTTGAAGTGGGATCGTATGAGATGAAAGGAAGGAGGCTAATGCGATGTATTCGCTTCCGTTTTCGGTGTAATGGGTTTTTGTGTTGAACTTGTTTTCGACCAAAGCTTTGAATATTGGGAAGATTTCTAGAACATGGGATTTTCGCTTTAGGGGATAGAGGCATGAATATCGGGTGTAGTGATCAACGAATAAGATATAATATTTGAACCCGTCAATAGAGATGATTAGTGAGTTCCATACATCAGAAAAGAGAATTTCTAGAGGTTTGGAGGATGAAAGAGTGGAATGACTAAGAAGGTAGTTCGTGGCTTTTATTTTATGAACAAGAGTTGCAAAATAAGAGAGAAGAATCCCGAGACAACGACAAGTGAAACTTAAACAAGATATGTTTCAACATAGGAAATGACGAATGACCTAGATGTGAATGTCACTCGAACAAAGTGGGTTTGACACTACTAAGAGAAACAATGCTCGACGTAGAGGGGATGGGACATGGCTTCTCATAGACACCAACACTACTTTTGCCTAACAGAATCGGTACCCCCTTACTGAGATCTTTCACCTAAAAATAACATGGAAAGAATTCCACGGGACATCATTAGTGTGACATAGCCGATTCACCGAAACAATGTTTTTATGTATAGATGGCACACATAGAACATTATGTAAATATAAGGAGCGAGTAGAGAGAGGCATCAAAATGGAATCCGTATGAGTTATCGACAATGCCGAGCCATCTCCAATAATAACGCCTTCACCGTCGTGATACGGGCTGTGTACGGAAAGGTGTTTGGGATCCGATGTGATGTGATGCGATGCACCACTATCAATGAGCCATTGACCTGCATCATATGAAGATGTGAGAGCATTGTGCACCTGTGGTTGCCATGGTTGAGGAGTATGTTGCCATGAATGCGTTGGAGGTGCCGAGCGTAGATCGCCAACGCCATGGGACACCGTACGAGAGAGTATAATGAACAACGTTTTGCGATGTGCCCGAAAACTCCACATGCTTGGCACTTCCCTTGATATCCTTTAGGTTGATATCGTTGGGACCTACTATTGCTGTATGAATCACGTCCACCATGAGGGGTAAGACGACCTCTTCCACGAGAGGATGATAATGGTGGACGTGGGTGGACATGATCAAGTGGTTTGTCGAGTAATGCTAACTCATCGGCTTTGATCGTGATAAACCATAGATATTCAACAATCGATTGTGCTCGTTTTACATTCGGTGTATCTGATCCAGGGGTTGAAGGATATGTCCTCTTGATGCTTTGTCGTACGTTGTGGCCAACTTGAGCCACACTTCACTCGTCAAAGAGCATTAGAAAATTAAGGGCTGTAGAGCAACAGAGAAAGCACCAAGAATTGCACTGAATAATAACTGATCTTGTTGTTTCCATGGATCAAAGGTCGGGTTGGCTTGCATCAAGCCGTCAAAGAGAATTATGGCAGGTGGTACACGTGAGTTTTCAGCGATGAAGCAATTGAGTTGATGTCCCTCGAGGAGTGCTCTCAGTTGGACACTCCAAGTGAGGTAGTTTGTGGATGATAATTTGATGACGTTCCTCATATTGACAGTGAATAGAGTTTTCTGCGGTTCGGAGACGTTGAAGGTGGCCGCAGTCTCTGTGTGAGCAGAGGAGAGAGACTGTGTTCGGTGGCCATGGTTTCACAGGTTGTCGTCTCGTGAGTCTGGTTGTCCGGCGGTGCATATTGCCCGGACGACTGCAGATCTGGCTGGAATGGTGTCAAAACTGATGAGCCTGACGGGTGGTCGATCGAAAGGTGGAAACTGGAGGAAGAAGCGAGAAGCAATGGTTGGAGTTGTCTAGAGATCTGGACGGTGGAGCTGGAGTGGTCTGGTGCGTCGGCAGTGCACAGGTCTGGTGGTGAGCTGGCCAGGCAATCGACTACAGGAGGGAGTCGGCGGTCGAGCAGATTAGAAGGGAGGGAGCTAGGCCGATGGTTGAGCAGGGTAGGAGGGAGGCATCTGGGCCGGTGTTGAGCAAGGTAGGTGGGAGGCAACTGGGCTGGCGTCAAGCAGGTCAGGAGGGAGACAGTTGGGTCGGGGGTCGAGCAGATCTGGATGGGGGAGCTAGACCGGCGGTCGAGCAGATCTGGAGGGAGGAAGCTGCGCCGGTGATCGAGCAGATCTAGAGGGAGGTGGTTGGGCCGACAGTCGAGCAGGGCACGAGGGAGGCAAGCGTTCGGCGGTCGAGCAAATCTGGAAGGAGACGGTCGAACGACAGCTGAAGGCTGGAAGAGAAACCCTAGCACTGGAGGAGCTCTGATACCATATGGAATTGCAATTTTCTCTTATTACATAATGAAGAGTACACATGTATTTATATACATATTTAGAAACCCTAGCTTGCATTTTCCTTAATACAATCACCATCAAATTGTGGATGTTTTACTTAGGTGTTAGAGAAAAAAATAATCTGTATGCATTTGGCTTAAGTTTGGTATTCATGACATTGGTTGTCTCTACCACAATTACAAAGAACAATATTGTTTTGCAAGAAATTCGATACTCTTTATTCACTTGTTGCAATTCCTTAATTACATAAGAAACTAAGAATAAATGGATACATACAAATGTTATCCGCAATAGAAAAAAAACTAAGGGAGATTCCATTCTTGGAAGACTAATTCCTTCGAACTTATTGAGAACCACCATTAATCCGACCGTTTTTCTTATTCCACACCCCGATTCTTGTTCAATTACTATTTGTTCCGCGGGTTGGGTCTTTGTATTCGAGCTGAGTTATCGTTTGTCTTTTAGAAAGTCAATCGGACATATACTCTTTAACGTCAGAGGGAAGGACATTCAGTTACCTTTTAATATCCTTCTAATATTGTGCACATTATCTTTTGTCCATATGTTGCAATTTGCTTCTTATATTTCCCTTAACTAGTTCTTTTCTAGATTTTAGTTACCTTAATATATGTATTATACACAATCAATGAGAAACAACATAAATTTAAATAATTTGATGGTTGAGGTTTGTTAGAGCTGATGAATGTTTTCTTCATTACTAAATTCTTCATTTCTGAGAAAATTTTAAAATTTTAGAATAAGACATCCATTTCACTCATTCCAAAAATGAAAAATGCAAACTCTCTCGATAATTCATATTAATATCGTATTATAATAATATAATTTACAAAATTTTGTTGATAATTTTGATTTTATACTATTTACAAAATCTTGTTAAAACTTTTGATACATAAATTCAAAGCTGTTCTGGTTGAATTTATAGAGTTGAAACAATAAGTTTTCTTTCAAGATCGTGATCTCATTGAAAATAATATTTTGATTATGAAATTGATTGTTGACTTCGAAGATATGCCTTAAAAACAAACATTTTCAATGCTTTTAATTTGGTGTATTGGATTTTGATTTGTATATGTGGATCTTCCCCATCATTTTACGGTTGAATTATGTAGGGTATAAACTACTGCATCCTTTTCAGTGTGTTTAAACGAGGCTCACGAATTCTTTAAGGGTAAAAGGGGCTTGGCCAAGACGATTCTCTATCCCTTTACATTTCGTTATGAAAAATGGATATTTTATATTGCTTTCTAAACAATGCAGCTTAGAACAAATCATTCATCATTCCAAAAAACTAAAGTGAACGAATTGATCAATATACAACCCATCATCTCCTCTAACGAAATGTGGATTTGAACCCTAGGAGGAGAACTCCCTGCTAACCATAAGATCATCCATGATAACCAAGGAAACCTGCAATCGTTATCCTTCGAGTGCGCATTAGATATGTATACAGTAGCCTATACACCGTATAATCTAGGTAAATATATTGTAAAACGTACACATGTTCAACTTAGAAGAATGGAGAATTCGAAGCCATGACGTCCAAGATGACGACCATCCATCTTTACCAATTGTGTAATCCAGCATGCTAGGGGCATGATCATGTATGAGAAAGTACTAGTTTTTTCACCTATAATAGCAAATAATATAGATGCACAGCACGGCATGAAAATGTAAACGTATACGAGAAAATAAAATTTATTGGTCGTCATGAAAGAGTAGACGAGGAATCAAGTACATGTATAAAAGAGAAAATAAAGGAAGATCTTGGTGTTTGTCAATTGAGCATCTTCCACTAGATTGACGTAGAAGTGTTCTGAGCTTCCATAACTTTGATAATGTCAGAAGGGCTCAATGTCTCGTTGTTGATCCAACCGTATTTCTTGTTGAAAGGACTCAGAGTTCCAAACTTCTCGGGGTAATGTTCGATCGAGCCTTTCCACACGTTTTCGTGCTTCAAATCCTTCATGATCTCCCAAACAGAATTGATGCTCTCCACTCCTGCACTTAATCCAATTACTAGAACCTTGTCACCTTTCTTCAGCCTCTTCTTGGCCTCCATGTACCCGAAAACATACCAAACGCCGCACGATGACGTATTACCGAACCTGTGAAGTGCGGCTCTCGCGGGCTCAATGTCGTACTCGTTGAGTCCTAAGCTTTTTGCTATGGCTTGGAGGTTTGTCGTTGTTGTAGGTTGTATGCAGAAGTGTTTCATTCCGGTTTTAAGGTTTAGTCCTACCCAGCCCGAAGATTCGCCTTTTGTTTTCTTTTTTAGCGAGCGGACTATCATGTAGCGAAGCAGTTCTTTCATGGGCAAGACTTTTGGAAGCAGCACTCGGAGGTTTTTCGCCAAGGCCCTCATTGCCGCGTCTTTCAAGTACTTGGTTTGTTGAACGCCTCGGATCCCTTCTGTGTCCTCCTTCTGCATGCAACAAGTGTACGCATCGTCATCTGATCCAATGTGCATTCGAACCACAGTTTTGAGCTTCATGATTGCTTTGCTCTTCATCTTGGCATTGTTTGTCAACATGACACAGCTTCCTCCTACTCGGAAGTGACAATTCGGAAGTATCATTGATTTGTTTTTACCTCTGTACCAGTTTGGAGCAATTGATTCACTGCTTACAACAAGAGCTGTTGCATTTTTGAACGTCTTGAACATTTTCTGGACAATATCTATCGATATGAAGCTCGCTGCGCACCCTAATCCAGCGAGATCGTAGGATTTGATGTCTTCCCGCAGCTTGTATCTATGTATCAAACGGGAAGCCAGAGAAGGAACAGGAGCAAACAAGGAAACGTTTACGATGAGTATGTCGATATCTGAAGGCGAAACACCCGTCTTTGCGAACATCTGGTCTACCATGTCGAACATTATCTCATCCATCTCGGAGTACGCATCATCAAGAGTAGGGGACTCCTCTCTACCTTCCAGAACGTTTCTTGGACCGTAAGTTTCTTCGCCAATACCTGAATTAACCATAATCTTCATTAGAAACCGGAACTCTTCATCACCCAGGTTCTTGTTCCGCGCCGCGATCTTTATACTTGTTTCATTGTCTATCTTTCTCTCGTCTGTCCCCTTGTAGCATTCGTAGTGAAGCACATAACATGACTGGTTCCTCCACTGAAGAACCGATTTCAAGAGACAGAAGATGACGTATGATAGAAGTGAAAGATATGCCAATGTGAGGAGCTCCATGGGAAAGAGATTATTGGAGAAACTTTTATTAGAATGTATTAAGAAAATAAGATCGATCTACGTGATTTCATAGGATTAATAAGCGAAGGGTCTTTTTTATTTATATTTAAAGGGAACAAAGTTCTGTTTTTACATTTATTGAATATGGTGTGCATTTACTCTTCTGTTTGCTATTTACCAACTAACTATTTCTGAAATCTGAATTTTTCACGTTGAAACATAAGATTCACACGAGAAAAGACGAACGAGTAGAACACTATGGTTGACCTACTTGGCAATCGTTGACCCACTTGATACCATGCTACGTTATACATTGGTCATCGTGGAAAGTTTGTTGAATCATCTAGAAAACAGCACTTCATAAATACTAACTCAAAATATGTAGTATCATATAAAATTTCAAAACAATATTAGAAACGCTCTTATAAAAAAGATACAATTTAAAATATCACCATTAATATTTCTGGGTCAACTGAATGCAATTATATATATTACCAAAAATGATTTATCTATTTTTAAAATTTAATATTCAAAATCGGTATTATTTAAATCATAATCATCCGTATCGATATTAGGATCAAATTAGTAACATATATTGTCATGTTCATGATCGAAAAATATATAGTTTCGTTTCTCTTTTGAATTGGATGTTCATGGTCAAATAAATACAATCTTATATATATATATATGAATATATATATATATTTAGTATTATTAAACACGATTTTATATATTTATAATTTTTTTAATACTATATTTCAAACTCGATGTCATTTCATTCATATAAATATTAAGATCAGATTAAAAATACATATGCTGATCATAACAGAAACAATATTGTTATTTTTTATCAGAATTTTAAAAATTTAATATATATATATATATGACCAAAACTTGTGATAATAATTTGTGATAATAATTTAAAGGCGATTTAAATTATTTTATATATAATTTAAGTTTATTTAATATCGTTTTCTCTCTCTAAATATCTAAATAATTCGAGATTTTGTAATTTATTTTTATTTGTTTGTCCGGCATACATTACATTTTTAGTATTATATTTTGTTAGAATGAAAGGATTAAATCAGCAAGCACAAAGATTAAATTAAACAATCACAAAGAATCACAAGTATTAACAAGAAATTTGAACAAGTTAACAATATAACAACATTGGTCTAAAATCTAAGAACTCAAACAACAAACTCCAAGAGAATAGCCCATCCTTCAAATAAGGCAACAAACAACAAGATAGATCTATTGGAATACCTATTTGAAGGAGAGGAACAGAGCAGCAAGAGGCACAACTCGAGAGAGCAAGAAAAAAAAGTACATTCATACGCATAAAGAAAATGAGTTGCACCTAAACAAGTGTTCATAATTCCAAAACAATAAACGTGATAGGTTGGAGAATGAAAAGACTGATTTTGTAAGGTTCATACACGTTTGGTGTAGTGAACTAAGAGGAGTGAATTGTGAGGGTTACGATTTGGTATAGTCTGAAAATAACTCATGGTAGTGAATATATTTCGGGCGTGTTCAAGTGTACTTGGGTGATAAGTACTTGTATTTGAACATACTGCAACATAAATAAAGCAGTTTCACTTTGTGCGGTGGTAGAAGATCATTGCGGTTCAATCCTGATATTCAATTGAGTTTCGTACAATTTTTCAATTGGTATCAGAGCGGGTAATGAACAAGAAGAGATCAATTTGTGCACGATTGAGGTAAAAGGTATGGACTCACACCGAGACATTGTTTAAGTTTCGAGACCTCTTTTATTGGATTCCATGAATTATGCCTACTAGAAAGATAAGCTGAAGGTAATAATCAGAGGCATCTATGAAGATGCTTGGGCAACAATAAAGTCAGGTTGGAGGCCCTCAGTGCAACCAGACATCGATGGAAAAGTTGTTCCAAAACTCAGGTCATTATGGACACCGAAAGAAAAACGTCTTTCAACATACAATGCAAAGGCGTTATCAATTATATTCACATCTGTTGACATACATAAGTTCAAACAGATTCACTATTGTGAATCAGCGAAAGAAGCTAGGGAAAAGTTGCATATGCAACACGAATGAACAACCAGTATAAGGAGAACTCGTCTAGATATTCTCGCCTCACAGTTCAAAAATATGAGGATGATAAGATCACATAGTTTAGTGCAAAACTGAATGCAATAGAAAATGAAGCACAAAATTTAGGAAAGACCTACAAAGAAAATAAACTAGTGAATAAATTAATTCGGTGTCTACCCAAGAGATTCGAAGCAAAGAAGGTTGCAGTGGATACTAACACCACAAGCTTTGCAGAAGTAGTGTGAATTCTCTCAACACATGAGATGAGTTTGGAGCATGACAATGGACCGAAGAGCAAAGGAATTTCTCTACAAGTAATAGATGAGTCAAGTAATTTGAATTCACTAGAAAAAAGCGTGGCATGTATGGTAAATAATTTTGGAATGAAGAAAAAGAAATCTGGAAGTACAAAATTTTGATCTGAAACGAAAAAAGGAAAAACATCAATCTAATGTCATGAGTGGAAAGGTTTCGGTCACTTCAAAGCAGAATGTCCATACGCACAAAGAGGGAAGCAATGTTGAATAATCTTAAGAAATTCAATACTTTGAATGCAAAGGGTATGGACATACCAAGGCAGAATATGGACAGAAAAAGGAGAATTTTTTTTTAACTTGGAGCGAATCCGATACCAATGAGGAAGATGAAAAAGACATGATAAACTTTGTGCCCTTCATTTGAGAAAAATCAGTATCCAATAGTGACAATGATGATGACTTGACTATTGAGACGTTGTATGAATCTTGGATGAAGATCAACAAGGAGAACATTGAGCTAGTCAAGGAAAACATACAAATTCAGAGAACGTCTTAAACAAAATGAAGTCTAGTTGCAACAACACAATGAAGAAATGGTGTTGATCAAACATAGACTTGAGGAGATACAAAAGCAGTTGCGAATGCTCAACAATGGAACGAACAAATTGGATCATCTCTTAACCATGGGAAAAATAGATAAGCAACATTACACACTTGGCTTTAAGAGAAAAAACTGCAAATAAAGAGATGATGCTGAAAAGAAAGTAACTTTTGTTTCTGGAAGACTTCTAGAGGATGCAGCTATAGTTTCTCTCAAGAAATATACAGTACACGGCGCTAAATCAAAGGAAAATATATCAAAGCGAATTGCTGCGCAGACTGTTCGACCTATAGAGCAACAAAAAACAATTGTAGCACAATCTGGTCAAACTAGAGTTCAAGCAAATGTAGTCTGCCAAGAACCTACAGTTTGGAGAAAAAGGCAAACACTTTTACGAAGATACTACTCATGTGTACAACTAGGACATCTTTGGAGATGATGCTCTTACTATAAGAGATGTCAATCTACAGGTAAATATTCTCACTGGGAATCCAAAAATATCAAACAAATATGGGTGAGAAAATCCTATATATATATATATATATTATAGAAGCCTAAGAATATAAAACAAGTTTGGGTAAGAAAATTCGATTTACATTGCAATATTTTTTATACTCCTAATCATGACAACTATGATGTTACTTGGTATTTCAATAGTGATTGTTCTAAGCATGCAACAAGAATAAAGGAATTACTTTCAAATTTTTCTGAAAACAAAAGTGGACATGTGACTTTTAGAGATGGAGGTAAAGAAAGAATCATGGAAAAAGGGTCACTCAAGCCAGATGGACAACCACAAATAGAAAATGTCTATTACGTGAAAAGGTTGAGAACAAATCTCATCAGCATCAGCTTGCTGTGTGACAACTATTTTTAGGTGAAGTTTTCAAAGAAAATGTCATGTTTTTTATACTAACGAAAAATGTGTATTGACATGAATAAGAGGGGGAAATAATTGCTATGTGTGGAGAAGTGAACAAAAATGTTTAGAAACAATGAATGGTGGACTTAATCTATGACATCAATGGCTTCATGTTATTGTTCGAGGAGTACTAAAACTTATTAATAAAGAACAAAGGAAGTAATACATGTACTTTCGTGGTTCTCTGTGATAATACAAATGCAATAACTTCGTCAAAAACTGTTGTACAACACTCTAGGAACAAACACATTGAAATCAGATATCACTTCCTTAGAGAACAAGTAGAGAAGAAACAACTAGAGGTAGACTATGTACCTACTGAGCATCAACTAGCAAACATACTAAATCAGACTGTTGTACAACACTCTAGGAACAAACACATTGAAATCAGATATCACTTCCTTAGAGAACAAGTAGAAGAAACAACTAGAGGTAGACTATGTACCTACTGAGCATCAACTAGCAAACATACTAAATCACTAGATATGAACATATTTAGATTTGTGAACTATGAGCTCTCTACTTGTTAAGAAGATCCGAAAGAGAATTGCAAGTTCACATGACTTCTAAAAAGAATGAAATATTCTGGGTGAACTTCTAATCTTTAAGTATGTTTGACTCTTATTTTAGTACTGTTGATCGTTTCTAAAGTGCCGTTCAAAGTGCTTAAGGTGAAAAACAAAAAAGGAGAGGAAAAGAGCTGTAAAAAGAAAAATACTAAGTATTCCTACACTCTGTTGTCAACCTAGAAATGAAAGTTTTTAATTTATATTTTGTTGACATGAGTGCATAATCGAGGCTAACTGGTAGGACAATAAAATCAACTTCGACGTCCTAAAGGTACATGATAACATGTCAATTGAGGTAACATGGTCTAAGTGGTGGGATTAACTGTGACCATGAATAAAAACTCTGATGTCCTAGAAATACAGAATACTAACAATCGAAAGAAAGAAAGAAAAAAGATGATGCTCAATAAAAAACTAAGTTAGTAAAGTTTTGGCGTACTTAATAGAAGAACAACTGTACTATCAAGAGTTTGAAATACACGTGAATATTTAGTAGAATCTCTGAATATATTCAGTCAAGTACAATTGAAGTGATTATATTTTCTTTGAAAACAAATTTTTCTCATGATAATTGAGCTTATAGAGTAAAATAAAATGCTGAAATTTGATTAAATATGTCGAGTTGTGTATAAGTCTCCTCTTATTTTTCTTAGTCTATTTGATTTGAATGGAAATGATTAGGTTAAGGTTACATTTTGGTAATTTTGAGAATAAAAAGAATCGTATTCATGAGCAAGATGATCTCAAAAAGCCATCCTCAAGATCAGCAAGAAGGTGGATTCAATGAAGGAAGAACTCAACAAACTGCAATAGCAGTTGAAAGTGCATATCAAGGCCCTTCATCATAGTGTTTTCTCTTCCCTCTCTTTTCTTGAGCTATCTTGTACATTAATGTTCAAACATTTTTCAATTTTTGGCGAACAAAACAGGGGGAGAAAAGGGAAAAGGGAAATGCCAATGGTGGATGGTTCTACATTTGAAACGACAATATTGTTGAAGAGGACTTGACATTTTAATGTTGTTATGTTTACTTCTTTTTGCTAACTTTTTTGTTTGATTTTGAACTTTTTATGCTCATTCTATCGTTAGTATTTAAGACTAAAATGAATGCTTATGGTTGCTAACCTTGAGTGTTGTGTTTGAGCATAAAGTCAAAAAAGGGAAGATTGTTAGAATGCGAGGATTAAGTCAGCAAGCACAAGGATTGGTGCATAAAGAAAAGAGTTGTGTCTACACAAGTGTTCATAATTCATAAATAATAAGTGGGTTGGATTGGTGAGTGAAAAGACTCATTTGTAAGATTCATACACGTGCCGTGTAGTGAACTAAGGGGGAAAGGGGGTGTGAACTTTGAATTTTAGAGTTGAGTATAGTTTGAAAATAACTAAGAATATTGATGTGTATTTCGGATGTGTTCAAGTGTACTTAAGTGATAAGTATTTGTATTTGAATATACACTCAACACAAATAAAACAGTTTCACTTTGTGTGGTGGTAAAACATCACCACGATTTAATTTTTGTGTTCAGTTGAATTTCATACAAATTTTCATATTTTATTGATATATTTAGTTGTTGTATATAGTTTCGTTATATATTTCATAATAAACATACAAGATTTTTGAAATTATATGTAACATTGCAACAATTGATTCGTTATAAAAGCATTATTGATAAGAAAGAAAATATGTTTTAAAAATATCGATATATAATATTAATATAAAGAAATACATTGGAATTTAAATATTTTTAAAATTGAATAAAGGACGATTTCGTTATTTCATTGAAGGGAAATAAAAATTTACTTCAATAAATGTTGATGGGAGAGGAAAAACATGTCCACTTCGGTCAACAATTTATTAATCCTTTATAATTAAGTAACCGCAACCTACCCTCCCAAGCGAAACAATTATGTTAGGAAGTTGAGTTTTTTTTTTATTTCAACATAAGACATTGATATACATACAATCTCCAATTTTTCTATTTACTAGGAAAAGCCCCGCGCGATACGCGAGATGATGATATATTATTTGTTTAACCAATTTAAAACATTAGGTATAATAAGTAGAAAAAATATATTACAATAAATAATAACCCCGCGCGATACGCGAGATGATGATATATTATTTGTTTAACCAATTTAAAACATTAGGTATAATAAGTAGAAAAAATTATTACAATAAATAATATTAAAACTTAAAACAACTACTAAAATGAAGATAATAGATTTGGCATTGATAATATTGAAATAGTTTGGAGATGTGAGGTCTAATGATAAAATAATATGTCTCACTATTAATAAATTTTGATAGAAAAGTGATTAGCGAAGTTTGTTTGCCAATATTCTTGGTTAACGTATGTTTCCATGATTAATTGTTTAATTCATATTTGCATTTGTAAAATAATTTTTTTTGAAATTATATTGAAATAAAAAAAAATATTATTGAAATTGTTTAGGATTTTGAGTTTAAGAAAATTTTATCGAAGTAGTAAATGAAGACATATATCATTGCAGTGTTTAATTGTTTCTTCTCCATGAACTTAATTGTCTCCAACAAAGAAACACATAAAATTAGTAGAAACATATAATTATTAATCTTAAGTAATTTATAATAATGCGTAAATAGTAATATGTTGGAGTAATCCGTTCATATAAATTTTTTCAAATGGATAACTATAAATGGTATGTCGCATACCTTTAAGCAATTATATTTGTTCAATCTCATTGAACATTGAACAAATGAGATGATTTAGTGAGACATAAAGTAATTATTAATTATTATATAATAAATTATTATTATGCATATTAATGTGATACATTTGATCATTCATTCAATATTTCTCAACAAATAATGTTTGTTGATTAAACTCTAATAAAAAAATAAAATTTTACGGAACTTTATACTAAAATTCAAATATTTTTATCAAAAATATTTTTTATCCTTTATATACCACAGACCATATATACTCATTTGGTGGGAGATTCATAGTCCCGATGAATTCAAATACTTCATCTATTCGTCCCAATCTCACAAACATCTCAATGATACATCCATAATGTTCCATCAGCAGCTTGATTTTGTACACGCTTTGCATCATCTCGAGATACTTTAGAGCTTCTTCTAGCTTGCCAGCCGTACTGCAAGCCGATAAAACTCCCGTAAATGTTATTGCATTTGGCGTAATTCCAGCATTTCTGAAATCTTTGAATAGCTGTAAAGCTCTATTAGATTGGCCATGGCTTGCCAGTGCTGTTATCATTGAGGTCCATGATATTAACATTCTTGCAGACATCTCCAAGAAGGCTTTACTTGCTCCCTCTATGCTTCCACACCTATTGTACATGTTCAACAGCGTTGTTCCCACTACTACTTCTGATAGAAACCCGGTTTTAAGCGTCTGAGCATGGATTTGCTCACTCTGTTCCAAACCCACCAGTCTACTGCAAACTGTTAAGACAGTTGAAAAAGTGTACAAATTGGGTTTCAAACCCGAACGGTTAAGCTTTAAGAATATGTTCAGAGCCTCGGTTCCGCTTATGTGTGCTGAGAGATCACCATTGGAAGTTTCCATAATCCAGGCATGGCCTGCTATTAGAGCATTCCATGTAACCAAGCTAGCTGAACCAATACCATTGAAGAGCTTCTCTGCATCCTTTATACATCGACATTTAAGGTATAGATACATGAGCGAGTTTTTTATCCGCAGGTTCGAGTCAAATCCGAGTTTTATACGCTGTGAATGCAGATGTGATACCATGCCCACATATGACATTGTGCAGCACAAGCTCAACACAACGGTGAGAGTGAACTCATTAGGTGCAACTCCATGGGACAACATATCGAGAAATATTCTTAACCCTTTCAAAGATTTTCCATTTTTTCCGCAAGCAGAAATCATTGAAGTCCATGAAACCACATTCTTTTCATGGATCTTTTGAAACACTTCGACAACAGAATCCAAGTGGCCATGGTTTGAGTATAGGCTGCAGAGTGAGTTTCCAATGCTCTAGAGAATTCAAAAGAGAAGAAGCGCTCAAAAGTGCTCCTAGAGTGAAATTTGTCGGGTAAGCAAAGCCAACCATTTCCTTTGGCTGCAACATCATACAATCATAAAAACATTCGATTTCGATGAACAAATTATCATCGGCTAACACGAAGTATCCTAATCGTTGCAATAAAATACAATAAAGCAAGCAAATCATAGGAGTTCCAATCAGTTGTTCTTTTCATGCAATAGAATCAAATTCCTCCATGGAGCACTTGAAGAAATAGGATGAGTTTTAAATTGTGTTTTGTACCTCACTTTCAGCGAGTAGCTGTTGCAAATCCTCGGGAAGGAAAGGGAACACGGATACTCCAAGGGTTTCAACCATACGGTGTATGAAAGATGTGACCTACAAAGGACATGAAACCAGTGAATTAGCAGAATCACAAGTAATATCAATTTTATGCAGAAATAAAAACCCACAAAGATCAGAATACATCTAATCATTAGCGTATAAATAAACTCATACCTTATTTCGCAGGGGCTCAAATTTTGGAAACTCAATCAGAATACCTAAGAGCACATCTAATGTCTACAAAACAGAGTAGCTGTTGCGAAAACGGAAGCTGGTCAAATGGATAAGCTCGGGAATTTGAAGTTTAAGAAAGCTGAAGCGAATCAACTTCTGTTTGAAGGACATGTGATGAAGAAAAGAACGGAGAGGAAAAAAACCTTGTTGAGAGCGTTTATTGCCATTATTGCAAACCGAATAGTAGCGATTTTCAAAGGGAAATCTTCAGGGCTCGCCACTTTTGCCTGCAAAACAGGAATCGGCGGCATCGTAGCCGCTGGCGCCGGAGGAGACGCGGCAGAGAAGCTTGAAGAGCTCCTGATATCGTCCACGATAAGTAACGTCCAGGATTTGGCGTGCAGAAGGAATTTTCCACGGGCAAGCTGGAGACTCTTCTCCACCATCCCCGCTACTTTGCGCGATCCAATGAGGCAGAGATCGAGGAGGTTTGCAAAGCTCACTGCCAGGAATTCATTTGGCCTTTTACATAAACAGAGCCCGATATACCCATCACAAAGAAGAAGAACATGAAGCTTACCACCGAAGCCGGTGCAAGAGTTCCGATGAAAAATCGCCGATCATGTTCCGCTCCGTATGCTCCATCGCAGATTTAGGGTTTCGATTTCTACTCTTCTGCATTTTTTTGTCGGACAGTCCATTGTTTCTCCTCCTCGGTGCTTTTCAACAGATGCTTGACTCTTCATCTCGCTGAAACATTTCTGTTGGTCTCTCTCCTTCTCAAAATAATGAATAATTAATTCAATTTATTTTAAATTCATTTATTACTAAAACTGTAGAAAATTTTCGGTGGGATAATTTAATTAGAGAAATAATATTTAAAATTAAACTTAAATAAAATTGTTGCTGAGGTGGCTTCACGAGAAGCCACCTTTTACAACAGCTTTTATATATATGATTTTATGTTTATGGTTGAGTTTAGTGTGCATACACCAGGTCTTACCATGCTTCATCTATGCTCACGATAAAAGTCTAGTGTCGTTTTCTTCGGCCAAACTCAAACAAAATTTTCCGCCAGCTCTGAAGGACCTTCGCTTGCAAGATTTTGACATGAAACTAGATCGATATTTTATTGTTAGATGGATGAGAATGGACCGAAACCTCTTATCAACTCGATAGCAGAACCTAAAACATGTCTCTTCTAAAGAAATAACTCCTCAAACCCTAATTACAATCTGATTATAAAATTCCAAACTCAACGAACGATGTCACAACACTTGTGATCTAGTGTTGATAAGTCGATTAACACGCACAATCTTTTCAAGATTTTGGTAGCTGAATCTCAAGAATTAGCAAAAATAAGTCGCTCTTAATTGTTAAAAATTTATTTAAAAATTCATTCAATGGGTCCTTTATTTATAAGGACAAAACAATAATAGAAATTTAGTAAAATAACTAACATAACAAAACTCAATAAAAATGATCGCTCAACCAATCCGTCATTCGGGCCGAACGACCAACGATGTCATGTATACATTGGTCTAGAGAATTTGCTTGAGTCGGGTGATTCTCTAATCAGGTCGAGGGTTTTCAGCTCCTATAGCTTCTTGCTCCTCTCAGCTGATGCGTATCAGAGTTAAATATAACCTAATCTACCCGCAAGTGCACGGCACGTGTGTAGTATTTTAGGTGTCGATCCCACAGAGACTATGCAACGCTACCTAAACCCGAACTATGAATCAAACTTGCTAACGAAAGAATGAGGATAAGGAATGAAATACTGAAATTAACTAAACTACTTGGGTTCTAACGATGAGATAAACGTCCTAGGAAACCGGTTTCACCACAAGACTACCAAAACCGACGACCAACCTATCTATCATGCAATACCAGTTAAAGCTATCTAAGGCGGACGATCCTAACATAATATCTACCCTCTCTCAAGGCATAGACACGCGATCTAGACAAGCTGCCCCCTACTTTCGTGGCTGACACCATGAACTAAACCCATAAACTCTGTGATTCGCCCGTTCACCCTCAACCGTTGCTACCCTACTTTCGTGGCCTAACCTCGGTTGTTCTAAACCTGACTTTCTAGGACTAGAATTCTCCTTTCGGTCCTTCTCCTAACCCCTAACACATGCATCTACGTGGCCAGCGCAAACACAAGTAAATTGAAGTACTCAGATAAAGAATAGATACGGGAAGATGAAATAGATCAAAAGCGGTCTCGGGATAGCCAAGGGCTAATCCCTTCTCCTAGAACAAACGAACTACTCGCTCATGCGTCTGCGTCTGTACATAAACATAGTAGAAAGTCTAAGGAACATAAAAACCAAACAAAACCGAAGTGGCGGTGCTTGATCTCCAATGCTCCTCGCTTATCTCCTCGCAAGAATCTGCTCTAACTTCGCTGAATTCTTCTCCTCTGTAAGCTTGCTGTAATGACGTCTTTTTGCCTCCTTTTAAGCCTCCTAAGTCGGTCCAATTGTTGCCCAAATTGCCCCACGAGTTTTAGCTCCGTGCATGTTCCTTTAGCTCCAAAATAGTCCAAATACGCGTAAAAACCTGTAAGAACATGAAAAGCACGAAAGCAAGTAAAACGGATACGGAATCATACGTAAAACATCACATATGTATCAAAAACGTCTCCTAAATCGTGCAAGAAATACGTATGAAAACGAGATGATCATCAGCCTCCTCTCTTTATAGGTACCTTTTATAGTTTTACTTCAATACTCCTTGACGTCCTCATGGGCTGTTACTTATCCTTCCACGTTCATGTGAGTGAATACATTGGTCTAGAGAATTTGCTCGAGTCGAGTGATTTTCTAATCTGGTCGAGGGTTTTCAGCTCCTATAGCTTCTTGCTTCTCTAAGCCTCCTCTCCTAATAGGTACCTATTATAGTTTTACTTCAATCCGAACGTCCAATGATGTCATGCATACATTGGTCTAGAGAATTTGCTCGAGTCGAGTGATTCTCTAATCTGGTCGAGGGTTTTCAGCTCCTATAGCTTCTTGCTCCTCTTAGCCTCCTCTCCTTATAGGTACCTCTTATAATTTTACTTCAATACTCCTTGACGTCCTCATGGGGTGATGCGACTCAAGTTAAACAAGTTAACCTAAACTACCCGCAAGTGCTTGACACATGTGTAGTACTCTAGGTGTCGATCCCACAGGGCATCTACTTGGCCTTTGTAAATACAAGACATTCAACGCTCAGACAAAGAATAGATTAACAAAAAGGGAAATGCATTCAAAGAATGAATCGAAGAGGTTCCGGGTTAGCTATGGGCTAATCCCTTCTCCTAGGACAAATCAACTATTCAGTCATGAGTTTGAATCCAAACAAAAATAATGAAATAGATAGAGTAAGGAGCATAGAAATATCAAACGAGGTATAATCCTGAATCAATTCCCATCTCCTTGTGTGTCTCCCATCAAGAGGGCTCTCCTATGATGGATGGTGAATGAATGAATGCCGAATGAATGATGAGTGCATGAATCAATCTCTTCCTGCTCTTGACGTCTTATTCTTTTAAAATTTGAATTCTGTTTGACTCATTTCCACTCAAATCGGTCATAGGACGTTTTATCAAGTCATGCATGACCGTGCATGTTATGCAGCCCGGTCGGGCATGCTTGATTTCTTTATTTTTAGAGCAGATTCCTTGAACGCCCGACCGTGCTGTCTACATGCCCGGCCTGTGCAGAAGTCTCGGGGGTAAAATCATGTTAAGAGCCCAATCGTGCACTTTACCAAGAGAGTTGCCCGATCCTGCATGATGTGTGCTCGGGCCGTGCATAATTCTCATGGATAAAATGTTGCAAAAGAGCCTGATCGTGCTCCATATTATGTCTGGTCGTGCACATGGTGTTTGGAGGAGTGCTCGGTCGTGCACATGGTCATGCCCGGGCTGTGTCCTACAAATGTATGTTCACTCGTGCTCTTTCTCATGCTCGGTCGGGCTGTCTCCTTTGTTGCATGCTTGGTCGTGCTTAGTTGTGTGCTCGACTGGGTTGTGTTTGTCTTGGAAGCTCGGTTGTGCTGTAACATATACTCGGTCATGCCTTGTCCATTTCTCGTCCCGTTTGTTCCGTTGTGATCTTCGATCGTCGTATTTTATCCTGTGAATGTTCTTTAGCTGCGAAACTAATGCGTTATCAAAGTTAAACAAATAACCTAAACTACCCGCAAGTGCACGGCACGTGTGTAGTACTTCAGGTGTCGATCCCACAAGGATTACGCAACACAACCTAAACTCTAACTGTGAATCAAACTTGCAAACGAACGAAATATGGGAATTGAGAATGAAATACTAAAAAACAAATAAACAAACTTGTTCTTAAGAATAAGACAAACGTTCCAAGAAACCGGTTTCAGCACAAGACTACCGAAACCAACAATAACCTATCTATCATGCAATCCTAGTCAAGTTATCTAAGGCAGTCGATCCTAAAATGATATCTACCCTCTCTCGAGGCATAGACACGTGATCTAGTCAAGTTATCCCCTACTTTCGTGGCTGACACCTTGAACTAAACCCATAAGATCTGTGATTCATCGGTTTTACCCTCAACCGGTGCTATCCTACTTTCGTGGCCTAACCTCGGTTGTTCCAAACCTGAACTTCTAGGACTAGAATTCTCCTTTCGGTCCTTCTCCTAATCCCTAACACATGCATCTACTTGGCGTTCATAAATACAAGTCAATCAAGCACTCAGATAAAGAATAGATAAACGAAAATGGGAAGATGCATTCAAAGATAAATCAAAAGTGGTTCCGGGATAGCCAAGGGCTAATCCCTTCTCCTAGAACAAACGAACTACTCGCTCATGCGTCCGTAAACAATCATAAACGAAATAGAAGGTCTAAGGACATTGAAAACCAAACGAAACCGAAGTGTGAAGTTGATCTCCAATGCTCCTCGTAAGTCTCCTTCGCAATAACCTCCTTCTTCTCTCTACTCTCTCTCTCTGATCAAGAACTCCGAACTGCGTGAATGAGCTCGACCTCTCACTCCTATCCTCTTCTTTCCTTAGCACGTCATGCACGGGATTCACTCGTTCGCTGCCCGAGGTTTGATTAATGATACATTCATTGAAAAGTTTTATGACGTCTTTTTCCATTACCCCTTGCAAGTGTGGGTGCAGCCTCCTTTGAGCATCGATGGAAGGTTCGTGGCTGTCTTCCGTAGAATTTCCATGCGTACACACTGAAGAGCTGACTCTTCTACGCTTCTTGACGCGTGTGGGTTGTTTTCTCATCTCATCTGCACTCAAGTTAGCATTCATAACAGCAGGATATATTTTATCATGTTCAATGTACTCATACCGAAAATAATATGGAGATGGCTCGGGCTCAAGTTTGGATGTCTTCTCCACTGCGAAACCAGCGTGCCTTTCATGTGGTATCTCCTCACATGAGGCGTCTCCTAGTGCTTCAACAGCACTCATGAATTTCGTGTACATCTCAACTCCTTCGTCCGTAAATCCTGCATCTTTGAAAACTCGTGTTAAATACCGTACAAGAGGATTAGATACACTTACTTGATCATGCGTGTCTTTTGATAACTCGTCCAGCGAATCGATTGTAAAGCAAGAATCCTTGGATAAGGGTTCGTTCATGGGGCTGAACAGTTTGAATTCGATCGTCTCATCTCCGACACGTAAGGAAATCTTCCTTTGTTGTACGTCTATCATGCAACCTACAGTAGATAAGAACGGTTTACCAAGAATAATTGGTATCCTAGCATCTTCCTTTATTTCAAGTACAAAAAAATCACTGGGAATGAGAAGATTACCTACCTTGGTGGGAACGTTTTCAAAATTCCCACCGGATATCTTACCGAACAATCCGTGAGGCGTAGAGACATCTTTGTAGGTTTGAGATTCCCGAAGTCCATCTGCTTGAAAACTAAGTGTGGCATGATGCTCACGCTTGCCCCTAAATTGCACAAAGCATTATCAATATCAATATTACCTATTGTGCACGAAATAGAGAAGCTTCTGGGGTCATTCAACTTTGGTGGCAGCTTGTTTTGAATAATAGCGCTGCATTGCTCAGTGGCTGCTACCGTCTCGTTCTCGTCGATATGCTTCTCTTTGGAAAGAACCTCTTTGATGAGCTTGGCGTGATTAGGCATCTTTTGGAGGGCTTCCACAAATGGGATGTTGATGTCAAGCTTTTTGAGAGCCTCTACAAATCTACCCACTCGTTCCTCATTCTTACTGCTCAATAATCGTTGAGGAAACGATATAGGAGTTTGTATGCCGGAGGAGCAACATATGGTTTGTCTAAATCTGGTTCTACTCCTTCCATAATCGCAACCTTACCTCTGCCTTTTCATGGAGGTACTAGCAGCTTCTCCTTGCTCTTTGGAGGGCGAATTCTCAACCACATCACCGCTGCACACAGAAATAGCATTCACGTACTCTCTCGGGTTCAATTCGGGTTTACCTGGGAGCTGTCCGGGATTCCGAGAGGATGAGGCAGCTTGCTGTGCTACGGAGTTCTCTAAGCTTTTCACATGGTTGCTCAAGGATTCCATCTGAGTTTTGAACTCGCTGATCGCTATCCCCACATCCGCATTGAATTTGGTTCGTGTTGAATGTTGCTGCCTTTGCTCCTTAATAAATTCGAGCAATACCGCCTCAAGGTTTGACGAAGGGGCTTGAGGAGCTTGTGGAACTTGCTGAGCTTCCTGAAATTGCTGGTTATTTTGCTGGTATGGCTGATGTGGTTGCTGAAATCCCGAATACTTCATCGGTTGAGTCGTTCGGTATGACAAGTTCGGGTGATTCCTCCAATTCGGGTTGTAGGTATTATCAAATTGCGTGTTTCCTTGCTGCTGGGCATAATTCAAATATTCCACGTTCTTTTACAGGGTGCATTGATAAGCCACGTGTTCTGTATCTTCACAATTCACGAAGTACATGGCGTTTGCTGCATTACCCGTTGCTCTGCTCTGATTCGGCTCGTATAGGCGACGAGTTCTGTTAGGCATACCTCTTGGTGTTGACCACATGGTGTGGTTCATGGCAAGATTATCGATCAGCTCGTATGCCTCCTTAACGCTCAAATCCATAAATGATCTTCTAGCAGCGTTATCCAATGTTGTTTGGTGCTCATTTGAAATTCCGTTGTAAAAGGTTTGGATAACGTACCACTGCTCGAGACCATGGTGTGGACACATCGATAGAAGATTTCCCCCCTCATCTGAATCGTCTTGCTCGGAGGAAAGAAGCGTGATAAGAACAATGTGCAGAGCTGATCCCAAGTAGTGATAGATCCAGTGGGGAGCGATTGCAGCCAAGTTTTCGCTCTTCCCCCAATTGAGAAGGGGAAGAGACACAGTAAGATCGCATCCTCTGAGACTCCGTGTATCTTGAATGTACCGGAAAACTCAAGGAAGTCTCTGAGGTGCTGATGGAGATCCTCGTGATTTCCGCCCATGAATTGCTTCTGATAAAACATGTTGATCATCGTCGACTTAATCTCAAACTGTTCCCTAGCAACAGCAGGCATCCTTATGGCTGTTTGCACGCTGTTCATGTTTGGCACTACGTAATCTCTGAGGCGATGTGGTGGAGGAGCCTGTGGTTCTCGCGGTTGAGGCGCGAGTTGCTATTGCTGCATGTGCCCCAAATTACCGATAGGTAATTGTGGCTGTCCACGGCCGTTTTGATTATCCATATCTCGTTGATCTGACGGCTTTGTGTTACCTTCTTCCTTGCTCTTTCTCAGTTGTCTGCAAGTGTGCACGATCTCGGGGTCGATTTGGAGTAGATTTGAAGCACCTTGAGATCTAGTCATAAACCAACAAAGGATAAATAAACGGAATTAGGTAGAAAGAAACGAAGAAAAGAAAACAAAAACAAAAACAAACAAGAAAGACTCTAGGCCCGAATCTAAGACGTGTTGACAATAGTCCCCGGCAACGGTGCCAAAAACTTGATGCGTTATCAAAGTTAAACAAATAACCTAAACTACCCGCAAGTGCACAACACGTGTGTAGTACTTCAGGTGTCGATCCCACAGGGACTATGCAACACAACCTAAACTCTAACTGTGAATCAAACTTGCAAACAAACGAAATATGGGAATTGAGAATGAAATACTAAAAACAAATAAACAAACTAGTTCTTAAGAATGAGACAAACGTTCCAGGAAACCGGTTTCACCATAAGACTACCGAAACCAACAGTCAACCTATTTATCATGCAATCCCAGTCAAGTTATCTAAGACGGACGATCCTAATATGATATCTACGCTCTCTAGAGGTATAGACACGTGATCTAGTCAAGTTATCCCCTACTTTCGTTGCTGACACCATGAACTAAACCCATAAGATCTGTGATTCATCCGTTTTACCCTCAACCGCTGCTACCCTACTTTCGTGGCCTAGCCTCGGTTGTTCTAAACCTGATCTTCTAGGACTAGAATTCTCCTTTCGGTCCTTCTCCTAATCCCTAACACATCCATCTACTTGGCCTTCGTAAATACAAGTCAACCAAGCACTCTGATAAAGAATAGATAAACGAAAACGGGAAGATGCATTCAAAGATAAATCAAAAGTGGTTCCGGGATAGCCAAGGGCTAATCTCTTCTCCTAGAACAAACGAACTACTCGCTCATGCGTCTGTAAACAATCATAAACGAAATAGAAGGTCTAAGGAACATGAAAACCAAACGAAACCGAAGTGTGAAGTTGATCTCCAATGCTCCTCGTAAGTCTCCTTCGCAAGAACCTCCTTCTTCTCTCTACTCTCTCTCTCTGATCAAGAACTCTGAACTGCGTGAATGAGCTCGACCTCTCACTCCTCTCCTCTTCTTTCCTTCTCATTTCTTTCCTTTTCTCCCTTGTTTCCCTTTCGTCCATTCAGTTCTTCCTTATGTTGCAGCAGCCACCGATTGTTGTCTTTTCATGAGTTTCCATTCTTGAATAAGTTTGGTGACATTTCCATTACTTTCTCCAGCAAAATATCACTTATTCCTTTTCTCTAAAGTCGTTTTCCTTATTGTATAAGTCCCCAACAAACTCCCATTTGTTTTAAGTCAAATTAACTTATTTGGAGTTGCAGGTGACTGACACGACCCGCTCGGGCTGGGTAAGTGACTCACTTGGGTACGGCGCGGATGATCGCACAAGAACGTGATGGTGAAAGAGGCAGCCTGCTCGGGCTGAGGTGATGCCCGCTCAGGCTGAGGCCCCGGGCGTGGCAATTCTTGCCCGACTCGTGCTCAATTTGCTTGACAAAATCACCGTAACAAATGCCCGCTCGGGCTAGGGAGTTACCCGCGCGGGTAGTGGCTATTCTTTGCCGATTCTCGTCCCGTGATGATCCTTGATGTTGTTACTTTGTCTCGTGCACGTCCTTTAGCTCCGAAAAATGAACCGAATACGCATAAAAACCTGTAAAAACATGAAAACACGAAAACAAGTAAAACGGATACGGAATCATACGTAAAACATCACATCTATATCATAAACGACTCTAAAATCGTGCAAGAAATACGTATGAAAACAAGATGATCAGAAACAAACCAAATACGCATTAAAACCTATAAGAATATGAAAACAAGAAAACAAGTAAAACGGATACAAAATCACACGTAAACATCGCAACTATCATCATAAACATCTCTAAAATCATGCGAGAATCGTGTACGAAAACGAGATGATCACGGGGCTCTTACTTATCCTTCCACGTTCATGTGAGTGAACATCCCTAAGCTCCTTTGCCTTGACCATGATGTTGGTCCTCGTGCAACTTATGGCGAATCCAATATCTCATCATCATCAGATTTGTTCTGCAACACTTCAACTAGATCCCATAGAATATAAATCAAAACAACCCTCAATCAATGATCCATGCCTCTTACAATCTAAACCCTACTAAGAAATCCCACTGGAATAATACTTGGTTAATGGTCCAAAGTACAAGGACAAATACATAAAAACATGACAAGTATTAGTTAGTAATCGTCCCAACATTTTAGTTTTTTTAGAATAATTACTGATAACACGTAGTGTGTATAAGTTTTAGGCTAGATATTTGCATCATTTTCGCATAGATTATATAGCACGAGTTACAAATCCGACACGAATGTTCTTTATATACGCCTTTTTTGTTGATTTTTCAGATTTTCAGATTTTAAGGCGACAAGGCCTAAACGAGATTTGAAATGAAAATTCTTGGATTCAACCGCACATATTAGAAGCTACAAATCACTCGGAGCAAAATTCAGGCCACATAACCAAATGGAGCACCCGAGCATCGAGCAAAAGAAGCAAAGGCAGAGAATGAATTACGCCCGCTCGGGCAAGGATGGTACCCGCTCGGGCAAAAGTTACGGGGAAAATTCCAGGAAACTTTGCATGAAGCGGGCACGAAGAGAACATGGTCGGGTAACATTGCCCGCTCGGGCTTGATGTGCTACACGCTCGGGCTGCCTTCTGCATGACCGGGTGGAAAATGTACCCGGGCGGGCCGCCTTTCTCGCAACAACCTGTTTTAAGTGTTTGAACGAGCAAAAGAGAAAGGAGAATGAGTTCTAGAGACCAGAGGGCGACGGCTAGGGCAAGGAAAGGCTTGAAATTCATCAGGAAAGACTCAAGAGAAGCTGGAGAAGGAGAGAAGCATCAATCCGGACTTCGGTAACAAGATAGGGAAGATCGGGTAATCGTATTTCCTAGTTTTTATCATGTCTAGGGTTGTGTTCTCTTGTTTGACAGTGAAAGCCATGAGTGAGTAGATTTTTGACTATGGGCTAGGGATATCGGATTTGTAATGGATGTTTGAATCATGTGTTAATGCATAGAGTTATTAAAACTTTCTTGATATTCGGTTTTACAATCAACATCGTAAACGTTTCATACGAGTGTTGCCCGCTCAGTAACTTAGGAATTCGTGTTTAGCTGGAAGGTTAAATTATGAATCCGGAACTGTCGATTGCACCTAATTATGGT
>CM071876.1:27859704-27893792 GCA_036759665.1 Gynandropsis gynandra | reverse complement strand
TAATTCCCATCTTTATTTATATTTTACATTTAAAAATATTTATTGTGATTTATGGATCAAATCATGAATTTCATTTAATTATATAACCAAACGTACAAATTATTTAGTTATAAAGCCAATTATATCATTTGTTTTCAAAAAATAAAGATCCATAAATTATAGGGTGTAACAATTGTTTTCTTTGAAAATTTTAGAGCAATATTGAGGAATAGTTCCTAACTGATTATTTTTTATCATTTTTTTTCTAAACATTGTAAACATCATTTAATTATCTTCAATCTTTTTTTCATTATCTAAATCGATTTTGTCAACTATTTGAATGAATATTTTTCATTCGACCCATTTAATAAATCTACTCATACAATATCTTTTTCATTCGACCCATTTAATGAATCTATTCATATAGTTCCTTCTTTTTTTTTGTATAGGATATTACATGTCCTTTTATATTTATAAAAATATAATTAGATTTCACATGAATATAGACAAAAATATATTTTAAAATTATTAAACATATTATTAAATTATTTTTTAGAATACTTTTAGTAGATAATTATTTCTTACATAATAAACTTTTTCATATTCTATAATAATACAAGGAATCAATATTAAAAATTATACGAAAGATATTAGATTTATTTAGATATCTTACATAATAAACTTTTCATATTTTATAGTAATAAAAGGAATCCTAGAGACCATATGATCCGAGTCGATCCATGCATGTCATTTCCGTCTCTGAAACCTGCCATGTGAATACAGTTTTGGGGATAAACACAGAGCACAAGTAGAATTACCTCGTTCACATAATAATGGTCTATGACTATTTTGTGATATCTATCTGAAGTAGACACTGGAACCATGAAAGAGATTTTTACATTCACATAACTTCGGGATAAATTTATGATCCAGAAAAGCTTGGGACAGTTATTCTGTCTATGTCTGAAACGTGCGGGATAAAGTCCCTGCCATTTTGTAATCCATCCTACAAAATAAAACACCGTGAAGAGGAGGAAGTGTAAGAAGCTCGAGAGCACAAATGATGTTACATCTTATCTAACAAATCACAACCTCTCTTATTATATTGGTAAGTCATTCTTATCTACCATGACTCCTAACCATTAATGCAATGAACTTGCCTAAAGTGCTGTTGTGGTTTGTTGCAAGAAGAAGCGATTAAGTTTCGATGGAATTGTTTTGGCCGATGATTTTGGTGGTACGCATTTCACTTTCCCTTCCGTTGATTTATATTCCTTGCCACGCATAACCAATGACACAATCTGACATTGTAGAGATTGTTGATTATGAGCTTCAACTAATAGAAAAACTTGAAGAGTTTAAAAGTTTCCGTTTTCCCTAACTGGGCAGTAGCGAAGGACCAAAATGTGTTGAGTCGAAGAATCAAATGGATTTGGATGATGACCAATCACTTCTTGAGCCCCAAGAGGGAGACAGTGTCCTAGAGCAGGTTCTGTGGAAAATTAAGTTGGCACATTCTCAGGTGAACAAACTGAAAAGCCAGCTTGATGTTTTGATGTCCAAGAAAACGACCAGATTTTCTTCCTCGGAGAGAATTTGAGCCTTCTTCTAGCGAGTTCTGCCCCAAGTCCTATGATCTCAGCTGGAACTGGCGATGTAATGGCAGAATATGTTCTGGAAGATCTGGTTTTTCTGAAAGTGCCATTTCAAGCTACAGAGAGACATTTCATGTTCCTGACATAATTGAGAGTACTGTTGGATTGTTGTCTGCTGCAGATGTCACATTCCATGAGTCCCAGATCGGAGATTCATGTGAAAATGTAAGTCTGATTTTTACAATAGATCTTAAGATTGGGTTTGCTCGAATCACCAATACCTCATACAATCTTCTTTTTCTCCATCCAACTGGGTTCCGAGTTCATGTTTATGTAAATGATCTCCATTTTGATACTCGATCTACTTATCCGATTAAAAAAGTTCTGCTCATAATCCAAGTAATTTCTTTAACTGAATCCACACACTGGAAAGCTTATCTGCAACCTAAAACCTAATACAATAATTCAACGGGGAATATGAGAAGACATTTCTCCCTTGGTTTATTATAGCTCATTTGTCAATACCTATTTTTTCACCCTCAGCATTGTCTTTTTGTTTTAGTTGATGAACACTAGAAAGGAAATTGTGCTTCCTCAATTTCTAGTTTTCTTTTCTTTTCTTTTTTTTTTTTTTTTTGCATCAAAGGTGCAGAATCATAAGACTAATAAACTCAAAGGAAGAAGTGTGGCGCATTTAACACTTGATGGAGAATCATTACAACAACCAAATCATATAACAAATCAATCACACTCACCTTATCTTTTGCATGGTGGAAAGATGTTTGTACACGAAGTCACAAGACTTCTCAACGAAATCAAGATTCCATAGATGCTTTAGTTCATAAATCCTCCAGCATGTTTCACAAAGGAAAAAATTATATTGTTTCTCTCAAGTGAATCAATCTGTTTTCTACTTCAATTGTAAAAAAATGGAAATGAGTACTAAAATGAGGAATCTATAAAATTCAAGGACATATTTAGAGATCATACCACACTGAAAATTGGATTCCATGGAACAAAATAGTGTTGGCTACAGATTCAGATTTCAAATTTAGAATCGGTACCATTTTGTTACTCTCTTTTTTTTCGGTATATTCTTCGTAGCTAAACAGAAAATACAGAAACCAAAACAAATACCGATAAATTAAATAAAAATAGAAAAATCGCTCACGCAATTCCACAAAACCGGATCACTCAGGTAAAACCAGAAGACATAAGATACATAAACATATATAGAGCAATAAACTTACCCTGCCATAAGCATTGACATCAAGGCCATTCGCAAGCAGATTAGCCAAATCCTTCTTGAGAAACTTAATCAATGATTTCTTGCACACACATACACATACAGTGAAATGAATCACACAATATAATAGAAGAAATTGAGTGAAACCCGGAGACAACGATAACCTGAACATGAAGAGCGGACCTCCTGTCAGGCGAAAATGTCCCATTTAGACAGAGAATAGGAGTGCCATCTTTGTCAACATGTAAGCGAACTCCCACGCTGAGAGGCCAACCATCGCGAGTCAACGTTGAGAGAGTTCTGACGGATGAAAGCTCTATGATAGGGTTTCGCGTCTGTGATTCAAGGAGGTGCCTTCACCGGCACATCGCTCGTCTTCACTACCCACCGCCCACTGATGTATGTGGGAGAGAAGAGACCCTCTCGGTCTTTCTAGCCGTTTATTGTTTCTCATGGGGAGAAGGTAAATTGAATGCAATTTAGTCTTTTTTTTAATAAATGCAGATGAATGAGGTGAAGGGCTGAGAAAGGAAAATGATCAGAAAAATTATGCATATAGATTGTGCATATAACAATCATCCAAGAATAATCATATCTTCATTATACATGTTTTTGGAAACTTCATATACATTGGTTCGATAGTGTAACTTGTTAATGAGGAGTAATGGAAAAAAAAATAGTATAACCCTTCTAAAAAAAATTCGCAACCTTAGCTCATTTTAAAAAAAAGTAACGGAAACTATATTAAATCATTTATAAGACAGTTAAAATATTAATCTCTAAATAATATTGTGATATATATTCTCTAAAACTTATATAATTAATAAAAATGTAACGAATTACAATATCCCAGTTTAGTTATTTAACTAATTAAGATAAAACAAATTATAAGAAAAAATGGAATGAGATTTGGCTTTAAATTGAATATTATTTGCTTTTGTAGTTTTGGGTATGGTTTTGATTAAAATTAATCAAGACCTAACCAAAATATATTCATCCACACATGAGAGAGAGAGCTTTGACTTGGATTTTCTCATTGAATGGAAAATGACTAAAGAACTTGTCTTTTTTATTTTATTTCAATATTAACCAGAATATAAAACTTTATAAAATCAACAAGCTTGTATGTGAAAATAAATGAAGATAAGGAATATGTGATTAGGTTATGATTAAAAAATATATAGTGGGGGGTTGGAGAGATTAATCAGTGGGCCTTAGGGGTTAGGTGAGTTTGGCCTTACTGAACGCTATCTCGATTTCTTCATTATTCGACGACCATTTAGATGAACCCTTTTCCGTAATTGTAGTATTCTCTCAGGGGTTTAATTGTCAAATCACCTTGCGCATGTATACACGGAAACGTTTGATATATTTGTTTTACTAATTATAAAAATGGTAGCATCTATTGTTTTATCAAAGTGAAATTATATTAAGATGTGATGGTATCAATTAGACGATCTTAAGAAATATAAAAATGATATATTGTAAAAATCGTCAATCATGTTTAACATACGGAAAACAATGTGAATATTTCACATATTTTTTGGTAGGACAACAAAATTGAAATATTAAATTATTTACCAAACATAGCGGCAACGTAGAAACAAATCTTACCAAAAAGAAAATTTGAGTACACGTAAATGTATAAATAACAATCTAAACCAAGGACCGGTTCACGTAAAATGCGCCTCAAAATCCAAAAAGACCGGTTCGAACCGGCGGTACGTTAATGATGGCAATAACCTTCCAAAAATTCAAAATCTTTTTATGTAATGACTGAAATACCCTTACGAAAAGATCACCTACCACACCACCACGTATGTTTTATTAAACCAAACGCCAACGGAGGTCTTCGTTTATTATAAAAACCCTTCAATTTCTCTTCCATTTTCTCCTCAGGTTCCTTATAATACACTTATCAGAGAAAGAACCTCCCGAGGGAATAACGATCAAACAGAGAGACAGAGAGACAGAGAGAAGAATCGACGAAATGGCGCTCACAAATGGCTGCATGAATCTCCCTTCGTCGAAGTCGATGATCTGCCACCGCCAATCCGACTTCTCTGCCGGCCCCAGAACCGCATTCCTCCGTGTCTCCGCCGTCCAGACCGATCCCAAGCCCCCGAAGCATGATTCTCCGGCGAAGTCCGCGGCGGTATCTTCGGCAGTTCCGGTGTTGAAGACGGCGGTTGGTGGAAATGTGGGTCAGGGGAAATGGTCCCTGGACAGCTGGAGATCGAAGAAAGCTCTGCAGCAGCCGGAGTACCCGGATGCGGCGGAGTTGGAGTCGGTGCTCAAGACGATCGAGGCGTTTCCGCCGATTGTATTCGCTGGGGAGGCTAGGATTCTGGAGGAGCGTCTGGGTCAAGCCGCCATGGGAGAGGCCTTCCTATTGCAGGGCGGCGATTGTGCTGAGAGCTTCAAGGAGTTTAACGGTAACAATATTCGTGACACTTTCAGGATTCTTCTTCAGATGGGCGCCGTTTTGATGTTCGGTGGTCAGATGCCTGTGATTAAGGTATTCATTTCTCTGGTTAACTCATACTATTTGTATCCCTTTTCCGGTGGATCGTCTCAGATTCGTATAAATTTGTATGCTGTGATGAGTCCATCTTTGACTTTGATATGTTCTATTCAGGTGGGAAGAATGGCGGGTCAATTTGCGAAGCCAAGATCAGACCCATTCGAGGAGAGGAATGGCGTGAAGCTGCCGAGTTACAGAGGGGACAACATCAATGGCGATGCCTTTGATGCGAAGTCGAGGACGCCTGATCCCCAGAGGATGATCAGAGCCTATTGCCAATCTGCAGCTACTTTGAATCTTCTGAGGGCCTTTGCCACCGGTGGTTACGCCGCCATGCAGAGGGTTACTCAGTGGAATCTTGATTTCACAGAGCACAGCGAGCAAGGGGACAGGTAATAAGTAAGCTCTTTTATTGCTCTGATTGTGATCTTGTCTGTGAATTCTGTGGCCCATGGCATTACCAGTGACATATCTGTTGTTCCATTGAAAAGGATAGGCTATTTTGAAGTTGATTGTTACTATGAATATCAATTAGGTCCTTTGTTATGATCTGAAATTTTGATGTCTTTGTCAGGATCTGCAAGTAGTTAATTACTTGGAACTTATACTTTCTTATTTGAGATTTTGGATTTGGTTCTTGTCGGGTTGAGCTGGTTGGATTTCAAAATGTAATTAGGCAACTTTCAAATATGGTCTAGTTCAAGAGTTTATGGTCTAGTTCAAGAGTGGAACAACTTATCATAACACTCCCCCTCACGCTCAGGCTCAATCCTGGAGCGGGATCCAACATCAGTATATTCAAATCGGGACGAATCGGACCCTCATACCATGTCAAATATGGGTTGGGTCTAACTAATACCAAAAGCTAGTTCAAGAGTTTAATGTTGCCCAATACCATATAGATGAGTATCAAAGTTCATGTCCTAACCGATGTGGGACAACTTATCAAAACAGCAACAAAATCTTATTTAGTGTGGTTTGGCTATTTAAGGAAACTGATGAATTGAATGTTGGTTTTGGTAGGTACCGAGAACTTGCTCATCGGGTTGATGAGGCGCTTGGTTTTATGCACGCGGCTGGGCTCACGCTTGACCACCCGATCATGCAGACAACTGAGTTCTGGACGTCCCATGAGTGTTTGCTCTTACCATACGAAGAAGCGCTGACTCGGTTAGACTCTACCTCTGGCCTTTACTATGATTGCTCTGCCCATATGCTTTGGGTCGGAGAACGAACTAGACAGCTCGATGGCGCCCATGTTGAATTCCTTAGAGGTGTTGCTAATCCTCTTGGAATTAAGGTATGTTCACGTTTTGCGATTCCATAAAATCCCCGGTTATTTGCCTCATCGATTCATCGAGTTTTTTTTTTGGTCTAGGTGAGTGACAAGATGGATCCAAACGAGCTGGTCAAGATCATCGAGATATTAAATCCTGATAACAAGCCTGGGAGGATAACGATAATCACGAGAATGGGAGCGGAGAATATGAGGGTTAAGCTTCCTCATCTAATTAGGGCAGTTCGTCGAGCCGGACAGATTGTCACATGGGTCAGTGATCCCATGCATGGAAACACTATCAAGGCTCCATGCGGCCTTAAGACTCGTCCCTTCGACGCGATCAGGGTATGTTTTCGATTCATTTCATTCCCTATATTATGACCATATTATAGAAGATTAACATAGGTACATAAATTTCTTGAAAATTTGGTATATTTATTATGCAAAAAAGGAAAATTTGATATATTTATTTGTGGTGGGTGAGATTGTGATGATTCCATTGAACCACAAAAGCATTTTTGTAGTTTAGGTGCGACATAACTTTTACTATGTTAGGTGAGTGTTTTCATGTCTGACTTTTTGATAATATTTTGGAAAATTCGAGTTGAGTTTATTAATTTTATGTATTTATTTATACATATAACTATTTTCCTAAATAATTTTCTATAAATGAGACATTTTCAGGCAGAGGTGAGGGCCTTCTTCGACGTCCACGAACAAGAAGGAAGTCATCCGGGAGGGGTGCATTTGGAGATGACCGGTCAGAACGTGACTGAGTGCATCGGCGGGTCACGGACTGTGACCTTTGATGACTTGGGTTCACGTTACCACACACATTGTGACCCGCGACTCAATGCTTCGCAGTCGCTGGAACTCGCGTTCATAATCGCTGAACGCCTCAGAAAGCGACGGATTCAGACCCAAATGTCTTTTGCACCCTAAGCCTGTTGCCATATATCCATCCATATGTATAACTTATATATGTTCTTGGATCTTTATAAGGTTTCGTTTGCCAAATTACCATATATTTCTCTTAATAGGTTATGCATTATTCGTATTTATGTTTATTTAGATATGAGTGGCGTGACATCTAAAGAGCTTGCTTTAATTTTTATTTGTTAGAACCTGCAATTACTGTTATTCATAAACTAATCATTATTAATGTATAATAAATTATTGATAAAGTTATTATTTTAAATAAATATATTATGTAATTTGCAATAAATTATAGAGAAATTTATTATTATTGATAATAATATCATATAAATTAACAACAAATTACAAATAAAATTATTATTATATGCAAATATAAGCGGAAAGTGTTTCTTTATCATTTCACTTTGAAATATATAGATATATAAGTTATATAAATATATTATGAATTGTCACTTTGAAATATATAGATATATAAGTTATATAAATATATTATGAATTGTTGATAAATTCATTATATAATATATAAATGTAAAATGGAGAATGTTTCTTCGTCTGTTTCCACGTGGAATATATATATATACATATATATATATATGTCAACATTGATCTCTTTTATTAAAATATAAGCCTAAATTAAATCCAAGGAACCTAGAGGTGGAACATATAATATGTCACGTTTAATCAATCACTATACCATATATATATATATATATATATTATTATTATACATTTACTTCAGGTAAATGGAAAAATATGAGTATTTTTCATAAAAAGGTTTGAAAATCTCATAAATATGTCCCATTTTTCGAAAATTTTATGCAATAACATTTTTATTTTTAATTTATTGATCTAATATTACTATAATGATAAATATTTTAGCTTTTTGACTTTTTTTCCTTTTTGTGTCATTATCGTCAATAAATTTTCAAAGTTGATTTAATATTGGGATAAAATCTAAAGAAATGTAGAAGATTAACTAGTATCATAATACCACATGTTTAATAAAAAATAACAACATTTCAAAGTTTTTTTTAATTTTAATCCACTTAAAAAATATTTTTTGTTAGAAAAAACTATTTTAAATCAACCTGCGTCGTAGAGAACCACTACCCTAAAAACGTATTTCGCTACGATTGAAGTGCAACCGATGATTGAAGTTTCTCAAGATTCACACAATATCCTTCTCCCTTTCACGTGGACCCGTGAAGATAAATGTAGAATAACAGAATTGTAACATTCAGGAGTAAAACTTTAGGATAGAAGGGATCAAGAAAAAGATCTATTTGCTGTCTTCTCTCGGTGGCCTCATACCCTCTCATATATGACCGAATCGACCTAGTTGAAAACGTTCCATAAGGTAAAAACCACCATCTTGAAGATAACCACATTTCAAAAAGCGTTGAATCGGTTCGGTCTATGCATATGTTGCATGTTAATCCGAAAAATATATGAAAAAATTCGTAAAATTTGGCTCAGTTTAGTCTGGGTGACGACAGCGGCGTCGTAAACGTGTGGTAATTTTAATAAAAACCAAAGCATTCTCAAAATCCTCCAATGACTTTTTTTATAACATTAATATTCAAGATTAATTATATACTATAATTTACAATTTTCCAAACAATGCGGGACTCTTGAATTCCCACGAAAAAACAAAAAAGAAAAATGAAGAGTCATTTCTTTCAACACTTTTATTTAAGCTTTTATCTCTTCAAAATAATTTTGTTATGTGTGTTTTTTGTACTGTGTATCCTATTTGTTACCAATAGATCAAAATTACGAAAGGGATTGGATGTAACACCGTGTATACATTTTCAATTGGTTGTGTTTTTGCTGACAATTTGTGGCTATTACTACTATTTTATTTTATTTGACTGGTTGTAAGATTATATTTGGTAACAATTGCAAGTTGTTATGATTTTAAATGACTGATTGACAATTATTGCGTTTGATATTGTGCAAATTTTTTAAAAAGATTTACAACTTTGAATAATAAATTTTAAATGTGTTTGATTGTTATAACTCTTAAGTAAACATAAGTATATGCATATACATATATATGCACACATATATATATATATGTGTATATACAAGTATATATAGATGTGTATGTATATATATAGGCATATATATTCATTTAAATATAAATATAATATATATATATAACACCCATATCATGCCATATTAAGAATGCGTAAATTATTTCTAGGAGATAACCACATTATCATAACTCATATACAAATTATGAATAAAATAGTTGTTTTTATTTTGAAAACAAAACATAAAACAAATCAAGAATACACCGAAAAATAAGAAATACAAATAATAATAATCAATGCTCTTTTTTACAGAACCTTTTCATATATAATAATCCACGAAAGGTATGAATATAAAAAGTACACTTAACGAGATCAGTACGTATACATTTCCATATCATTCACCAGCTCACTCTTAACTTCAACAAAAGAGAATACCAATAAGGTTACATAGATACAATCACACTTTATCTAACTTCAGTTGAATACCGTATGTCTAGAATTAGTATCATATTGGATGGTTTATCGTAAAATCAAAATAATTTCAGACATACGGTTGCAAATCTCTAAGATCCAACACACTTTAACTCTCATAAAATCACACAAAATCTAACCATCGGATACGATCGAAGTACTCGTTAAATCTGATAGACCCCAACTCCAATATACTACAACGCTTTATCAATAAAACCCTAACACAGAATGACATTGGCAAGTCTCTTATAACACCCCATCCCGAAACAACCTCGGGACTAGGAGTGTCCACCATCACCTCCAAGAGGTGGCTACACGTGTCATCGCTCAAACGCATTTATAAAATAAATATAAATGATTTATTCCGAAATAAAAGTGGTCTGGACCAAACAACGAAAAAAATATGTAAATATGATAGTCACGATAAATAAAATGAATACGAAATGCAAAATAAACCTCATCGAGACCTCGTGCACGCCTCTCCCATCAGTCCGCTGTGAACCTTCATGTTGCTGCTCAATCTCATTATTTTTTCTCCTCGCCATATCCTGTCCATCCACGACAGTCCAAAAATAGGTGAGTACGAAATACGCACTCAGTGAGATCAATACGGGTACGTACTCTGTGCCACATATTCTCCTCCTCGAACTGAATATCATAAAAACATATATCCAAAGTCTAAACTAAAGATATACAAATCACTCTGCCCAACCCGACTGAATATCCAAAATCTAAGACTAGTACCACACTGGATCATAATACACAGAGTCCACACGACTCTAGCTCGGGCATACGCTCGCAAAGTCCGAAGGACCCCAACACACTGAAAATCTCGCAAGTTCACAACATACCCCAGCTATCAGTACAATACACTGAAAATCTCGCAAGGTCACAACGTACCCCAACTATCAGTACCATACAGCGCTCCGTCGCTCAAAAGGTTACCATAACCCCAACACGGTTCGACGCTGGCAAATCGACTGATCTGACTAACTCGACGCTCCGTCACTCGCAAGGTTACCACAACCCCAGCACGGTATGACACCGGCCCAGGTCCAAGTGTCGCAATACTAACGTCATCGACTCGATACTCCTCACGTGACAACTCTCACCGATACGCTCACACACGCCTTCTTCCGAAGGTTCGAGTGTGAAATCACCCGATCGAGCACACTAACAAGATATTCACTCGGTTTGAACGGCGAATCCAAATATCGACGTTCTCCAACCCCAACACTTGGTCGTACGTCAATTCTCTAAATCATCTCTAGTCACTTATACACTCATATACTTATCATCAATTCTCATACGACAAATTTAGAGTTTTAATCCAATTCCACTTGTAACGTCTCATTTTTCCCATTATGATCCTATAAATTCTATCGTGATCATACCTCATTTTAAAAATATAATCTCTTCCATAAATCGATCACAAATCCGAAATTAGAGTGGAGAAAATCATCACCTTAGCTTCCCGATGATTTAACGATTCTGGCTAATATTGCTAGCAACAACACCGAATAATTTTTCCTATCATAGATCCATTCAATTCCATAAATTTCCATAATATACGCTCGGTGCGTTTTGTATTTTTTTTTATCTAAATATATATATATATATATATATATATATATATATATATGGAAGTTGGTGGTACCGACTTCCTCTAAAATCACGGCTCTCACATCTGTTGTTCTCACTCTCAACATGATATGACGTTGATTGGTCCAGTGGCCTAATTCACCACAATGTTCTATCGTTTGAAAAATCCAGTAAGACATTAACATGGTAGCACATTTAGATCCACTAATTCGACTTATTACAATGCTTCATAACTCAAAAAGTCCAACAAGACCCCAACACGATATAACGTTGGTCTCTCTTGATGGAGGTATCGTAATATAATTATTGTTGACTCGATACCCTCTACACAAAAAATTTCACCAACATGTTCGGGTATGCATTCCTTCAAATTTCCTCACCCCATGCAAGTATCAAACATACGATATTGAATCTCACTCGTCCTCAACACACCATGAAGCCACCTAGCTTACCTCACATTCATCGGCGATCTCAAAATCCCTCGAAAGGCTAGAGCACATCTTACCACTCATTCAAGTGGAAAACCACTAGGTCATGCACACGGCATAGAAAGTTTTGTTCACTCAATTTGTGCGTCTAACCGAAATGTCAACTTTTGACCCAAATCCGAATTTGAGTCGTCTTTCTCACCTCAACACTGAGTCGAACACCTAATCGCTTGGTCAATCTCAACAACAGAAAAACTCAAATTCATTGAAAAGCTTTGCTTTTTGTGAGACCTTATCTTAAGATTTTGATGTCTCTTTCTTTTGATCATCTTTTAACCACTTAGATTTCACCAAAATAATTTAAATGAAAACTATTACATATATATTAAATTTTTAGGGTTTGATCTAACTTCACTGTAATATATTAAATTTTTTTGTTGTGTATATATTTTGTTGTATTCATGCTTTGTTTTGAATGTAAAATGGATAAAAACGAAGAAAAAATGAATTATTTTTTTATCATAAAATATCTTCGTTTACGGTAAATTTGGATGACGAATAATAATGATGACATAGTATGAGTTCCCTTCCTTCTTTCTTCACTCATTTTTGTTTCATCTCTTCACATTTCTTTTCCATTTCACTCTAAATTATCTATCTATAAACAAAAATTAACAAAAACATAGAAAACGATGTGGATATTTGGGGTTTTGAACTCAAACAAAACTAAAATATAATGAACAATTCAAATTAAATTCATTGCCCTATTCAGTCCTAACATTTGAAACAAGATCGAGTGAAATTCATGTTCAGAAAATCTCAAACAGCCGAATAATCAAATAATTCAAATTAAAACTATTATTTATTTAGGTTACATTAATTCTAAAGACGAATTAATTGAACCCAAACCTAAACTCAAATTAAAAAAAAATAGATAGATCCAATTGGTTCTATATCAGATAGACCGAACCGAACAAATCAAAGTTAAAATCCGAAATACCCACGCGTGAAAATGCGGAAATCCGAATTGCGTGGAAATTCCGCGGACACGGTGATCACGCGAACCCCGGCTCCCTCAAGAATCCACGCCTCGCTGCTTCTGCAACATTCTGCTCCTTCCTCTCCCGATCTTCACCCAGAAACCCTAGCGATTCGAGTTTCAGGGAGCTAAGAAAAACTTGTTAGAGAAGAAACAGGAATGGATGATTCCTGTGGAACGACGACTTTAGGACACAGAGATCGTCGGTCGGAAGCTCTCGGCAGTCTCCGTGTCCTTCCGGATGAAACTATCTGTTTTATCATTGAATACCTTTCTCCTCGAGATATCTCTCGCCTCGCTTGCGTCAGCAGGTTTCTCAATTATCCTTCCAATGTCAAGTTTATCGTAATCGGTGTCTTGCTTAACATTTGGTCTATCGGATCCTTTTCCGCTATCGGGTTGTGATTTGTTTTGTGTTCACGTTCTTAGCAATTATGGGAACCAAAATGTATTGTTACTTCTTGTGATATGATCTTTGTCATTATTAGTGTCGCTATCTTGCTTATTAGCAAATTGGCTTTGTCATTACATAATTCGAATCAAAAGTTTTGAGGAAATTTGATATTTATAGTGTTCATAATGGTTGAGGCCATTCCTTTGAACGCATTATGTTGTAATAATGCTATTGTATGTTCTGACTTGCAGTGTTATGTACATTCTGTGCAATGAAGAACCACTTTGGATGAGGCTGTGTCTAAAAAGAGCAAAGGGTCCATTTCAGTTCAAGGGTTCCTGGAAAATTACCGCCTTGTATCTGTGAGCACTGAGTACTTTGAAAAAATATTTCATTTCATTATTTAATCTCGTATTCAAATTGATTCTTGGACGCGAAGTTTACTTTGATTTCTGTTTTTGCTGCATATGTGAAGTTTTAACGACTGATTTGTTTTCTGGATTCAGGGAAGGAGCACCTCAGGAACATGATGATGGATACAGAAAGCCGCTGCATTTCGATGGTGATGACCTCGTGCATAGTGTTATTTTTTCTTTGAATGTTCATGCAAACCACAGCTCATTCCATTACCTTATGGTGTGAAAATGTCAATTCAATTATTTCCTCACATACTTTGCTCCGTCTGCAGGATTCAATTCGTTGTACTTATACAAGCGATTTTATAGATGCCATGCATCTCTAGATGGGTTCTCTTTTGATGATGGGAATGTGGAACGTAAGAGAGATCTCTCCTTGGATGAGTTTTCTAAGAATTACGACGCAAAGAAGCCTGTATGTTTTAACAATTTTAGTTCTGCTCATTCATTTTTGTATCTCTTGATCTCCATGTGCCCCTCTCTCTCTCTCTCTCTCTCTCTCTCTCTCTCTCTGTGTGTTATGCTAATTGAAGGTTTTAAAAATTATGTAATTTGTACCTAACTGTGCTTCAGGTTTTGATTGCTGGTCTAGCTGAATCATGGCCTGCTCGTAGTGCTTGGACAATTGACCAGTTAGCTCAGAAATATGGGGAGACTGTGTTTAGAATATCTCAGAGGACACCAAATAAAATCAACATGAAGTTCAAGGATTATGTATCCTACATGAATATTCAGCGGGATGAGGATCCGTTATACGTTTTCGATGACAAGGTATTTACACAGTTCTGTAATTACTATGCATTTTCTGCCTGTCATTAGTGGAGTTGCCGCAGAACCAAGACGTTCTAAGGAAATTATTTAGCACTTAAATTAAAAGGAGTCGACATTTCATGTAGTTTGGAGAAATTGCTCCCGACTTATTGGAAGACTATAGTGTGCCTCATCTGTTTCGAGAAGACTGGTTTGACATCTTAGACCATGAAAGTAGACCATCATATAGATGGCTCATAGTTGGTCCCGAGAGGTCTGGTGCATCGTGGCATGTTGATCCTGCTCTCACTAGTGCCTGGAATACTTTGCTCTGCGGTCGAAAGAGGTGGGCATTTTTTACTTGAGTATCGTTTTGTTTCGTATGTACTGTCACTAGACTGTCCCATGTGTCACTCTAATTATCTCATGTCAACGTCTGTTGGTAATTTAGGCGATTATGGTTATGATCCATGCAGCTATCACAACAGATACCACATGAAAATGTTCAATTGAATCATTGACTAGTTGTTTGAATAAAAATCTATATTCATCTGTCTATATTTGTGTAGGGTTACATAGATATATATCTATGTAATACCACATGAAAATGTTCAATCGAATCATTGACTAGTTGTTTGAATTAAAATGTATATTCATCTGTCTATATTTGTATAAGCTTACATAGATATATATCTATGTAATACCACATGAAAATGTTCAATTGAATCATTGTGGTATATGAATATATTTTCTTCTGCTTTCACATCTTGATCGTCTCCTGCAAATTTATTCACGGTCAGTTTATCGCTTCATTGTAGTCGAGTTTTTATGGTATTTAGAGGATGAACTCATTATGTTTCAAAAATAGGTGGGCATTGTATCCTCCTGGTAGAGTTCCTTTAGGTGTTACGGTCCATGTAAACGAAGATGATGGTGATGTCAACATCGACACTCCTTCATCTCTGCAGGTATATCGCTCGACTATCCTTAATTTTCGCATTTTAGTTCCTCGTTATCGTTGCATCGTCTTAATTTCAGCCTCTTGTTACTACCTGTCCATGGACAGTGGTGGCTAGACTATTATCCCCTCCTTGCTGATGAAGACAAGCCAATTGAATGTACACAACTACCCGGGGAAACAATTTATGTTCCAAGTGGTTGGTGGCACTGTGTCCTAAATATTGAAACAACGGTAGCCGTTACGCAGAATTTTGTGAACGAGAACAATTTTGAATTTGTGTGTTTGGATTTGGCGCCTGGTTACCGTCACAAAGGGGTTTGTCGTGCTGGGCTTCTTGCTCTCGATGAAGGCAATTTGGAAGAGATCGGAAATCGTGATGAGGATGGAGATCCTTTGAGCTATGTGGACCTTACCAGGAAGGAAAAGAGGATGAGGATTAATGGAGGTGGAGGGACGGAAAATCACGAAGAGGAGGCTAATGGTGTATCGAAGAGATACCGTATGTGGAAAAACGGGTTTTCATATGACATCGATTTCTTAGCCTCGTTTCTTGATGAAGAAAGAGACCATTACAATTTTCCATGGTGCATCGGGAACTCTATAGGTCAACGGGAAATGAGGGAGTGGCTATCCAAACTTTGGGTTCTGAAGCCCGAGATGAGAAAGTTGATATGGAAGGTACTTGCTGCTATTTGAAGTTGCAATTTTTAACAATGTTAACCGCTCTGCCTCACCCGCCTTGTAGTCTTTTCTCTTTGAATTACTTCTCAGGGAGCATGCATTGCTTTAAATGCTGAAAAATGGTTACGTTGCCTCGAGGAAATCTGTAAGTTCCATAAGTTGCCATCCATTACCGATGATGAAAAGCTTCCCGTCGGTACAGGCAGCAATCCGGTAAGGTTACAGTTCTCGTATAAAATCTTGTTAGGTTAAATTTATTCAATCTTTCAAGTCATTCTTCTCTTTTCTCTCTGAATTCCCTCGGTTTTTTTTCTATAGGTTTACTTGTTGCCTGACCATGCGGTAAAAGTCTTTGTCGAAGGAGGGCTGGAACAGTCTATGTATGGCCTGGGAACCGAGGCAAGTCATCGTAATAAAGTTCTCACGGCATCTCTTGTTCATTCATTACGATTATAACTGTTTGGTTTTCTCGTGTGCAGCTTGAATTTTATGACATACTTCGCCGGATCGATTCTCCTTTGATAACCCATGTCCCCGATGTTCTGGCAAGTGGAATTCTCTTTATCGAAAACGGGTCTTACAGAATTGTCCCTTGGGACGGCAAGAGAATCCCAGATGTTATATCTGAATGCAATCTCGGGTTCGATGCATCATTGGTGAATGGTGAATTCCCATTCGGTATTTGGAGCAAGAAGCTATTTGAATGTAAGAACCTGGAGAACTCAACGCAGGATACCCCGAGTTTGTCCGGAAATCATATTTGGCCGTACATTATAACAAAACGATGCAACGGGAAGATATTTGCTCAGCTGTACGATTATCTTCTCTTCCGCTTGTAGTTATCCGTCGTGAAGATGTTTGAGAAAATAACATTTCTGTTGTTGCAGAAGAGATGAATTGTCGTGGGACGACGCTATGAACTTGGCTTCCTTTTTGGGAAAACAACTACGCAATCTTCATCTGTTGCCTTATCCACCGATCAACGGTCCAGAGCTCTTGAATGTTATTACAATGGATGTTCACGAGGGGTCGAACATCCCTGCAGAGTGGCAAATCTTTGTTGGTTCTTTGAGCCAAAAGAAGAAAGATGTTGTCAGTCGCCTGGAAAAATGGTATTTGCGTTTACGAATCTTTGCGTTTACGAATCTTTGCGTTTACGATATAAAAAAATCTCACCTTTGATAAGTATTTCAACTAAATCTCTACAGGGGAAGTCCAATTCCTCGGTTGCTGATCGACAAAGTAAACGAATACATTCCCGATGAATTTTTCACAGATCTGATGTGCATTTACAAGGTTACTTACTTCTCCGAATTTTCTCTTCCCTCAACTCTTTACTCAACGCCCAACGGAAGCTTTCTCTAACCGCAGGACAAAGATTGCGTGGACAAAACCAAACCCTGTACCTGGATACACTCGGACATCATGGACGACAACATTCACATGGAACCATCCTTAGATGATTCGATCAACTGTTGGCGTCCCAGTCATATTCTTGACTTCAGCGATCTATCCATAGGTAAGGTTAACTCCAAGAGTTGGTAGGGTCCGATCCAAATCTCGATATAAAAACGGAAAATAGATTCTGAAAGCGTGATACGTAGGATATATATCGAATGGATCGGGATCTTTGTAACTGTGTTTGCCGTTGTGAAGGTGATCCAATCTACGACATGATCCCCATATACTTGGACGTATTTAGGGGCGATTCCGATCTGTTAAAGAAGCTTCTAGAGAGCTACAAGCTCCCATTGGTCAGGAACGAAGAACTTAGACTCTCGTACCGTGCAATGTGAGGAATCGAATCGTAAAGCTTTGAACGATTAGTCGAAGGAGAATATGAAAACTGAGTAATGTGTGTGAGTGTGTGTGGTGCAGGTGCTATTGTATATTACACGAAGAGAATGTGTTGGGGGCAATCTTCAGCATATGGGACCAACTCCGTACAGCCGAATCCTGGGAAGAGGTTGAAAAGACTGTTTGGGCTGAACTTGACGATTACTCTTGTTGATGATGATCTCTTGTTTTTTTTTTAAATTTTTTTATTTATTAGCCTTTTACTAACATAATAAAATGTGCACTGGTGGAAATTTCGGACAATTTACTTTTTAAAATTCAGCTCATTATTCTATGTGTTGAATAAAGTGTGCACTAACAAAATAATGTGTACATGGACGTATATTAATATATGAATAATATGCAATTGATTGAAGATATCAAATAGAGATATATCCTTGTTTTTAATTATTATGTTTGGGTGTGGTTGTGATGTTTTGTTAACTATAGTTATCTTTAACTATGTTTTTAACAAAGGTATCGTAGAATTTGTAAAAAATTGTATACGAAAAAATTGGACATCCTCTTCAAAAATTTCAATATGTATTCATTTTTTTTTTATTTGGTGAAATATAATAGGCATTTCTTCTACCAATTTGGTATCTCTATCATGGAGCTTCAGCAGATGATTCACATTCAAGATGATTTAGAAATCATAAGCGGTAATATTACTTACAAAAATGATACACATTTAGCATCAGGTTACCGGATATGAAAATTGTGGGCATCCAAATCAGTTGAATCAAATTCAAAGATATTGAAAATACCTGAAGGATATGTGTTCCTTACAACGAATGCATCTTCATCCTTCCTCATCGGTGACTGTTCCACCGATTTTTTCTGTTGCGGCAGCTGGGGTTCATCTAGGCGAAGCTTCTTCGGCCTTGCAAAGGCCAAGTTGGTGCCGGAAAAAGTCAAATTTACAGTGGTGAGATTTGCAGCTGGCAGTCAACGGTCTGACTGCTGGAGGAGAAAAATTTCTCGGCGACGTTTTTGATCATTTGCAGTAGATTGGAATGTCGTTGTTCAATGAGTTTAAAGTTTCTGGGTGGATGGTTAGAGCCGAACATTACTTTCGGTTTAGTTAGTGTTCCGACACCGATAAACTCAATTTGGCATTGATGGCGATTGATGGTAGGGCTTTGAATTGGTTCTAGTGGCAGAGTACTCATCGTCCATTTTCTTCTTAGGTTGATTTCAGAGAAAGGTTGTTTGAGATATTTGGCTATGGGAGTTATGACGATGCGAAGGCCAAATTATTTTCTCTTTGACAATTAGATTCGGCTTTCGATTACTTGTTCGAATTTAAAGAACTAATGTCTACGTTGCAAGGAATTCTAGATAGCATTTTGGAAAATGCTTTCAAACATGGCTTGAAATAGGAGTTACATGAATTATTGCGGAATTTTCGACCAATAGGACTCGACAAAGTTATAGTTCTAGCTATTCATTTGGCTAGAGTCTTGTCTTAGGTTCTTCATCGGCATTAACCATTGCGCTACAACGTTCGTTAGACAACAAACAATAGTCACATACTTGTTCTACTTATGAAGTTGGGAAGCTGATGCATTCGAAAGACATGGCAACTGCAAGACCATAATAGAACAAAAATAATTCTTTATTACCTATTGTTGATACTTTGGGATTTTGTAGGAATAAGGGTATCTCGTTCAAAAGGTTAACGAATGAGGAGGTTGATGAGCGAATAAGGAAGGGTCTTTGTTTTCGATGTGATGATCAATACTTTGTGGGACATTGTTTTAGAAATAAGAAGCTACATGTTATTATTATGCATAAGGGGGATACTAATGAGGTTGCAAAGATTGAGGCCATAGATCATCCTTCCAAAGTCGAACAACTAGAGTCTACTCCTATGGCGAGTTCACCGTACACATTGAAGATTAAAGGTTAAATTGGGGTTCAAAATAATGGATAGCAGAGCCACATATAACTTTCTATCTGTTGAGATCATACGTTTGAACTTAAAAACATAAGGCACAACGGGATATGGGTTGTTTTTAGGCACCAAAGTTACGGTTAAAGGAGAAAACATTTTCAAAAATGTATCTCTTAAGTTGCAAAATTTAGAGTTTGGTGGATTTTTTGCCATTGGAATTAGGAAGTGTCGATGTCATTTTGGGCATTCAATGGCCGTGGACCTTGGGCAAGTTTCAACTTTATTTTTAAAAATTGGAGATGAAGTTTCGCAAGGATAATATATGGTTTACTTTGCGGGGGATCCTTTACTTCACAATTCATTATTCACCCTTAAAGCCTTGTGGAACTCAATAGAACAAAGGCATCAATGGTACATCGTCGACTTGTGTTTTTTGGTGGTTTTCGGTCAAGATTCTGCAACTATTCCTACAAATTTTCTGCATTTTTGGAGTTCTCCCCAGTTTTTTTCAACTGCCTATGGACCTTTATCCTCTTCGAGGTAATGAGCATTACATTATATTTAAGCGTGACATGGGTCACGTGAATGTTAGGCCCTATCGTTACCTACACGTTCATAACGAGGAGATCGAAAAATTGGTCCATGATATGCTTCAAGTCGGAATCATAAGGTCTAGTCGAAGTCCTTTCTCAAGTCCGATGTTATGGTTAAGAAGAAAGATGGGAGTTGGAGATTTTGCGGGGATTATTGAGCTTTAATCTGGTTACAATTCTAGATAAGTTTTCTATACCCATGATTGATGAGCTATTGGATGAACTTCATGGGGAATTATTTTCTCGAAGGTAGATTTACGTTTGGATTATAATCAAATTCATATGACTGAGCATGATATTAAAGAAAACCACATTTTGTACTCATGATAGACAATACGAGTTTCTTGTTATGTCATTTGGTCTTATTAATGCACCAACAATTTTTCAAGCATTGATGAATGAGATTTTTAAACCATATTTACATTGCTTTGTCTTAGTTTTCTTTGATAATATCTTGGTCTACTTCTCTTCCTTTCATGAGCATTTGTTGCATCTTTCGATAATTTTGGGTGAACTTCAGAAACATTGTCTATTTGCTATCGCGAAAAAATGTTCTTTTGGACATCCCTACATTGAATATTTGGGTCATGTTATCTCACAAGAAGGAGTAACCACATATAGCAAAAAAGATTAATGTTGTAGATCATTGGCCATAACTTCAGAATCTCAAGGAACAAAGGATTATGGTAAGAGAATGCTGATATAGTGTTTATATCTCTTAAGAATGCAATGGTTATTAGCTACTTCGTGGTAGGTTTACCTAGTTTCGATAAAGTGTTTGTGGTAGTAACAGATGCATCGGGGTTTGGATTAAGCGTTTTTTTTTTTTTTGCGACAACAACATCCTCAAGCTTATTACTACAAGAGTTTGTCATCATCTGAGCGTTTAAAGTTGGTTTATTAAAGGGAGTTAATGACCATTGTTTGTTCAATTCTTAAATGGTGACATTGTTTGATGGAAAAAATTCTTGGTTTGTACGGATCAACAGATCCTTAAATTTCTCTTGGAACAGCGCGAGATAAATGGAGAGTGTAGGAAGTGATTAATCAAATTGTTGGGGTTTGATTTGGAAATAATATACAAACTCAAACTTGGGAATCGAGTGGCAGATGTGTTGTCATGGGTGCCAGAATAGTCATCCTTATCATTACTTTTTTTGTGGGGTTATCACAATTCCCCAATCTGTACAATTGGAGGAGATAGCTACTGTCATTGATGATGATTCAGTTCTTGGATTGATAAAACAAAAATTAGAAAGCAAGCTCGAAGCTCTTTTGGGTTACAGATTGATGCAAGGAAGTTTGATACTTAATGACAGTTGGTCATTTCAAAACATTCCATTAATTCTTCATGAGTTTCATGAAAGCCTTACGAGGGGGTACATAGGCGTTCTCAAGATGCTTAAGAGGATTCAAGCTATATTTTTATGGGATGGAATAAGAGTGAACATAGAGAAGTATGTCGCTAAGTGTGTGATATGTCAAACACAAAAATACTCCACCTTGTCTCGTGCAAGATTGCTCCAACCACTACCCATTTCTTTAAAATTTTGGGAGGATCGATCGATGAATTTTATTGAGGGTTTACCTAAGTCACAAGGAGTGAACATTATTTTGGTGGTGGTCGACCGACCTAGTAACTTTTTTCATTTTATCATATTGACTTATCCATTTACTTCACATGATATGGCACATCATTTATCACCAAGATAGTCTGATTTCATGGTTTTCCCAAAGTCCATTGTTTCGGATAAGATTAAGGTTTTCATGAGTCATTTTTAAAAGAACTCTTTCGTCTCTTAGGCACTCAATTGAAATTTATCAAGGCATTCCATCCTCAGATGGATGCCCAAACTGAGGTTCTTAATAGGTGCTTGGAAATGGATTTATGTTTCTATTCTAATGCTCACCTTAAGTCATGGGCAAAATTTTTTTTATGTGGGCAAAATTTTTTTACAATACTTCTTTCCGTACATCACTTAACACAACCCGTTTTCATGTGGTTTATGATCGAGAGACATCTTTTATTACGATTTGAAAAAGGTTCAACAACTAATTTCTACTTGAAAACAGAGCTTATAGAAATGTATTCTATGTTACAAGAAATTCATAGTAATTTGTTGAAGGCACAACAAAAAATTTAAAGTTACAAGGGAATGATCACGTTAGGACATTTCATTTGAAGTTAGAGATTATGTGTTTTTGAAACTGTGATCCTATAGACATACATCCTTGGTTTTCCAACGTTTTCAAAAGTTGGTAGCAAATTTTTACGACCCTCTTTCAGTTGAAGCACGCATCAGAAAGGTGATATATCGGTTGAATCTTCCTTCGAGCTTGAAGGTGTATCATGTGTTCCATGTGTCTCGGTTGAAGCAAGCTATGGATAGTGATTTTGTGCCTAACCCGATTTCGGATCAGTTGTAAGTAAACCTGTAACTCGATATGAAACCAAAATAATATTGGATACTCGTTATTGTGCATCAGATTTGTTGAAGATATTGATTCAATGGCTTTCTTTACCTTTTGTGGGTGTATTGTTGTAGAATTATGGTTAATTTTTTGTTATCTTTGGTGATCTTTTTAAGTATAGTTTGTAAACCTTCAAATGATGAAGATGGTATCATAAAAAATCTATATATTAAAAATGCATCATTTTCTTGGCTTTCTGAGGGCTTCTCGCCTCTCAGCGCTCCACGTCACCATCCGTATTTTAATACCTAAATTGATTTTATTTGCTTTTTTCTCCCACGTTCTCTCTTTCTCTCTCCCACGATGAGGAATACCGAGAGGCCCTCAGAAACTAAAGCCACCCACGAAATCGATCTACCCTCTCTTCTTCCATGAAGAAGAATACCGAGCGTCTCTCAAAATCAATGTCACCCTGCGAAATCGAAGATGGAGGACGTAGATGGTTTCTGAAGATTGAGGAAGTCGATTTCTTCTGGTTTTTTCGTTTATCTACGTCTTTTTTCCCCTCCACCGCCCCGGCCTCTTCCCTGCACATCGGGTTCGTGCTCTCTCGCTCCTCTCTTTAATATATAGATTTCCTTAAAGCTCTACTGTCGGAGATGAAAAAGAAATATCGAACGCAAAATCAACTGGAAAACGGTAGAACAATCAGAGAAGAAGCATTGTAATCAATCCAGCAAGCGCGCAAGATAACAATCACCGGAAACGATTACCGCCGGTAGCTGTTGGATCAGACAGAAAGAAAGTGGGGGGTAGTGACAGAAGGACAGAAGGACAAATCCTCTGCTCTTGGCTTCGTAATGCATGCAATGACAGAAGGACAGAAGTGCGTTCCCTTCGTCCTCAATGTGCGTCCACAACAACCTCGAGTGCTTGAAATGGCATTTGGTTGAAGGCACCTTCATCCTTGGAAGGACAAAAACCAGATCCCCAATCTGGCAGATCATTCCCTCTAACAAGCTAAACAAGAGTCCCGGAATCAGGAGCGATAGAGTCATCCCTTTCTTTCTCACAGTCGCGACTATAAAGGGCGTGGCTTCCTCTGTCGAACCATATCTGGAAGTTGAAAACGAGAATCCCAATCCGAAATCTGAAGAATGGGCTTGGAGTTCTATCTCGGTCTATCGTAGAAGGTCTCTTTCCCCTGAATTGAGAGTCGCCCTAAGGTTACGATCCGTTGGGTTGGGAAACCAACCTGGATCCAATTTCCTCCAAGAGCCCTACCGAGGCTTGAGCGCTCGAAAAAAGGGCGTGGTGGAGAACGAGCACACGATCTTACGTTCTCTTTACATTGGACAAACTAATTTATAAGCTCATCAAACACGTAATGCTTTCTTTCTTTTACTTCTTTTCCTTTAGTTCTTTCTTTCGATTGCTATTCAACTGAACTATGTGTGTTTCTATTTCAGCTCCAAGTGGTTGCAACTGATGAGATGGACAACAAGCTTCTATAGCTACATGCATATGAGAAATCCAGGAACCTCGAAAATTTTTCTGTTGTTGTCTATTACAGCAATGCTCGTGTTCTCCTCCCCGTTGAGAATATATCGAATGCGTAAGCTTTTACTTTACATTAATGAACCACACATTGGTACTTCCACTGAGCCAACTTTTGCATCTTAAAGCTTCACAAGATTCATACATATTTTTCCGTTGGTAATTTCAGCAGAGAACATCAACACCGATGAAACTTCCGATTCAGCTTATGGACTATGGATTTGATAAGCTTGATGTGACAATGGTAATTATGGTCTTGAATGTAAGATAGTCCGCACTTCCTCTAATGTCATTATCATCCAAGAACCTCCCTGGTAGAGAAAAATATAAAGTAGATTTGTTTATATATTAGAATGATATCAATCATCTTAAATACTTGTATGAGTTTTCAATGCTTCTGATGAATACCAGAAGCAAAATCCTCAAGTTCATCAATTTGAGATGTTGTTGAGTTCTTCACATAAGTTCTGGACGAGCTAGGTCCAAGCGAATAATGAGTGGAACTTGATAAAGAAGGCTCATTCACCTTCCTTTTAATAGGTCGTGCAGGTCTTGGTGATGGAGGTCTTGAAGGTGGTGGTGCACGGATAGTTTGTAAAACATCGGTTGGTCCTACTTTTGTATGGCATGGTCAATAATATTTGGGTATCACTTTTTTCCCCCTTGATTGCAGTATCTTTTGTTTCTTATGGTTATTTGTCAAGGTTATTGATTATTCGATGCCAACTTATTATACAAGTATAAGTATGAGAATAACCGGATAACAAACATCTCTTCTTCTGATGTGAGTTCACTGTTAAGTTATCAATTTGATGCTAATGGGAAGATAGGCACATATACTCATTCCAAAGGATCTAACAACCAGCTCCTTGAAAGACAGGTAGATTTCTTATCTGGTTAATGCTGCTTTTAGGTGTTCTAGTGTTGTAGTTTTACACTATTTATTATTTATTGTGCATTCAGCACTCCATTTATTCAACCTTGCACGCTGGCATTTCCAGAAAGCACATGTTCAACAGTTTCTGGCTACTGAAGATGCACTAAACAAAGCTGCTGAAGCGAGGGATTTATGTCAGAAACTTCTGAAGCGTTTGTATGGGAGTGCTGACACAGTACCTTCACATCTACTTCCTGGAGGCACATCACCGAATGTAGGCAATCTTAGGCAGTTTGAGGTAACTGCTTGATCTTCAGCTTCCTTGATTCGTGCCTTTTACTTTAGCATCATTGTCATCTAACTATTGATGCTATTCTCTCAACTGCATTCATTTGAGAGATGAAGCAATAAAAATGGGTGTATTCGTTAGGCTTATCATGGTAAGTTGTTGACCACGGTATTGATGTGCAGTTACTGTGAACATCCAATGTATTTAGACTATTACGCTGATTTTATATGCTTGACTGAGCTATCTTTTTTTTCTTTTGCAGATGGAAGTTTGGTGTGAAGCATTTGGATTTGTTGCCACCAATGCCAGAGGATGGAGATACTTGGTCTGTCATGTAGAGTTGGGCCTTGCCAACGAAGTATTTCTTGGAGTTCATCATGTTCTCAAGGTTCGTCGAGACACATTATTTAATTTTGTATATATACATTATTGTATATATACATTATGGTCATTGTGCCGCAAATCAGCGAATTTTGTCGGGGTAGTACTCATTTGTGTTTGATCGCGCAATACATACTCATGTCGATATTGATTTAAGCTTCTTGATTTTTTTTCTGCCGCAAGTTGCTCTCTTTGTCTTTATGGTTTGGTTTGTCCTTACTCCAGAACAATTATCATACTTACAGTTGTTCTTTTGATATCTTTCATGCCCAAATGCAATTTGTATTGCAGATGTGCCATAAGCACAGTGCTATACATCTGTATCTTAAACCGGAGAACTTTCTCTTTGCGAATAAAAAGGAGACATCGGCAGTGAAAGCCAATGTACTGTAACTGATGTATTTTCAGAACATCCATGGATATTAAATGCAAAGAAAGCTCCAAATGTCTCACTCGGGGAGACCGTGAAAGTGAGGCTTAAACAATTTCCTGTTATGAACAAACTCAAGAAACGAGCTCTACGAGTAATGCTCAGCTTGTTATTGCTTTTGGTTGTTACGCCAATGGCAAAAGATTAAACTTTTCTGCTTTTAGGTGATAGTCGAGCACTTTTCAGTGGAGGAAATAGCTGGTATAAAAGAAGCATTTGAGAAGATGGACACTAACAAAAAGGGCAAGATAAACCTCGAGGGTCTTAAAACATCAAATGTGTTGAAACTGTTAAATTGTTCTTGAAATTGTGCAGGCTGATGTAGATGGGGACGGGACATTGAACTATGCTGAGTTTGTAGTTGTCTCTGTACACCTCAAGAAGATGGCCAATGACGAGCACTTGCATAAAGCTTTTAACTTTTTCAGTCATAACCACAGTGATTATATTGAGATCGAAGAGCTTCGCGAGGCCTTAAATGATGAGGTGGATGCTAACAGTGAGGAAGTTATCAGTGCCATTATGCAAGATGTGGATACTGACAAGGTTAGAACCCTAAAAATAAGATTCTCAAAACTCGGATTGATTTAGTTTTTAGGTAGAGGTTTAAGCTTTCGATTGATTTAGCTTCTTCCATAGCCATGTTAATGTGTTCTTAGTTTATTTTGATTTTGAATTAGTGTTTGGATGAATCGAAATATAGCCGCGACACTAAAACTAGGATTCTCTTCCATAAACTATATTATAAATCGATTTATATTAATTTAGTTACAACGATTATAAATAATTGTTTTTTATGTTCTTGCTATTGGTATTTACTATTTGACAAACAAGGAAACTAGATCAAGTTGGACAAGATATTTGACAAATTAGGGAACTATATATTTCTACATAAAGAGAAAATAGTTTTCTTTGTAACAAATTAAGGAAAATTTTATTTTCGTCCATATTTTTCTAAAGATCTGTGCAATTTGACGTTATTTATGTTATAGAGATTTATTATAGTATAGGATATATTTTCTATTTTTTTAAAAACAAACTATTTCAAATTGGAAAACCCTCCGTTGTAATCTGAAACTTAGACACGCAAGAGCCGCAAACAATATTTATTAATTAAGACCGTAGAGTTGTAATCGTGCACGAAACGAGTAGTTAAATTTTTTATACATTCATTCTATCCTAAAATCTTTCATATATTTGATTTTTTTATTATGTAACATATTGAATTACGTAACATATTGTAAAGTTTGTTAGAGAACGAGAAAAAAAAACATTTTCTAGATCATCTCCCTTTATCAGAAATGTATTCATCTAACATATTCACACCAAGATATTAGATGTCTTGATATTAAATCTAAATTTCTATAAATTAGTTTAAATTCAAACCAAATATTAGGAGGAGAAACCAATAAAAAAGTCTTTAAAATACAGAAGTTTCTTAATCATGGTCCATGTATCATTATTAGTACTAGATTATAATGCGCATTACGCATGAGTTGATTTATATAATTATTTTATTATTTAAATTTTTTATTTCAATATATATATATATATTGAAATATATATTTCTATGGTTATAAATGTTATTTAGATAAGGATGTACGGAACATAAGACTCATGTCGGAAACATGAGACTTCCAAGCTCTGGTTAATGTGTTCTTTCTTTATAAAGAATTTTGTTTATCAAAACTTTGACGTTCTCTTTGTAATAATAAGTTTTAATGCTCAAACTGTATGTGCAAATAAAATTATTTGATCTTTATATATTGTGATATATTTTATTCAATATTTCGTCAAATACGACCACTTCTTCATTGATGTATAACATTTATATTCATTCTAAAAATTACAATTTTATATCTTCCCGCGTATCGTGCGGGTATATACCTAATGGTAGCTAATAAGGTAACGTAAAATTTAGAGAAAATTGTATGAGAACGAGTTGAACATCAAATGCTCCGATTTGTATTTTTTTTTATTTGGTGAAATACAAAAGGTCGTATTTCTAGAATATACTAATTGTTGGATACACTAATTATTTTAACGAGATTATTGGTTAAACGTATTATTTGTGATAATACAAAATTGGCTACCATAAAAATAAAATCAAGTGTAATAAAAAGTAATGGACAGATTAATGGTGAGAGAAACAGTCCTCGGATACCCTGACATGCCTACAACACATGTTCGAATCTGACCAGTGTACATATGTGCCTTATGTCTTGTCCTTAAATCCCAACTTGCGTCTATTATTGCCATTTATATTCTTCCCCACTTGTGTATATAAATATATATCTATAAATAAGCATCCTTCTTATGATTATCTATCATAGTTTTTTTTAAATATATTATTGAAAAGTTCAATACTCAGGCATTAAAAATATTATTTTGTGCACAAAAGAAAAACTTGAAAAGAGTTCTCCGAATCCTCATCTATATGTTGACTTGCAGTTTTTATTTTCTATATATGACCTAGTCCTCACCCACACGTTGATTTGCATCTTGAGATAATATAAAAAAAAAGATAGAGAAAAATAGATAAAATGTCTAATGTGATTTTAATAGAGAAAAAGATAAATTATGTCGAATGGTAAGTGGTAAAATTAAAGTATATTTTCTATCTCAATTATTTTTAATTTGAAAATAATCTAACAATGATGATTCAAATCCCATAGAGATGTAACGATCTTAAACTACGTAAATCTTTAGCAAAATATTTTAAAAACAGCAAATATTTTGTTATTAGATTTATGTATATCTAACAACAACAAAAATTTCGAAGTTACATTTTGAACATGATATTTACATTGGATGATTCTGAAAACTTGTAGAAGATAACTTGTAAATCAATCATCCAAAGAGACCAAAAATATCAAACAGTATTCGTTTATTTATTTGTCAATCTTTAAATACACTTGTAAGTCTTTACAATGTACCAAAGATCTCCACGAATAATTCCCCCTGAGTTAGACGTAAATACAACCTCTACTGTTTCTCCGCACAGTACAATATCTATCTAAGTACACTTAAAACCTTAGAACTCTCTTTTTCTCTGTTTCGCGTACTTCAGCGATATCACTCAGATTCATTAACCTTATTTTTCTTTTCAGGTTAACTTATCTGTCTTCCGCTCGGCTCAGCAACCCTCTCCGGTTCTTCAGCCGCGCCGTCTTGCTGATTTTTCTTCAGCATCGAATCCGCCAGATTCAACTTGACTCCTCCTTCTTCTCCTTGATCTTCTCGTTGACTTCCTTCAGTCTCTCCTGATTTGAATTCGTGCTCCTTGAATATCTCAACTACCTGAAATAACAATTTTACTCTGCAATTCTATTTTTATTGCATTAACAATCTCCCCCTTTGAATTCTTATCACAAAAACATACGTCAATCAAACATATAGAATTCAAGACAATGCAATAAAATCATTCAAGCACAAGACAATCACCATATAAGATCAAACAACATAAAATAGATTCACGCAAATATGTCCAGACCATCATAAGTTCAAGCATGGAAATTAAGACATTAAGTACACTTAATATATTTAAGTGCACTTAAAGAAAATAAAGAACGCATAGGAACATATCAGTTCCTCTGTCTTTTACCTTGCTTTTTCTTGCAGTTGATTCCTCATGAATCTCTTCAACCTCATCTTCTCCAACTGCAACCTCCTTTTTGTACTGCATTTCTCCCCCTGTTTATTTGATAAGATTTCAAACCAAATCAAACACATAATAATAATAACCAATTCACACAACAATATAAGTGCACTTGATTACTCTGGAATCGCAAGAGTAGCCCATCAATGGATTTCAGCGCTGCACTTAAAGTCTGTTTTAGTTCAGTAAGCTCCTGAACCATACTATTCCTTGAAGTTCCGGCAGCTGAAGAAGATGGCATCTTGGCCATATACCGCTTCTCCAATATGATCCATGGTGGAGTATTCTCGTGTACCTCATCTCTTCCAACGATATCAGCAATTTGTTGGCACAAAATATTCTAGATCAGGCATGGAAATGGAAGAATGAACTTCATTGAATTAGACAGACCCAGGCCGACAATCGAGTCCAAAAACACTTTGCCAAAGTTAATGGGTATGTCATTCTTCAAGCAGTACAAGAAGACTGTTGTATCCTATCTGATTGCATCTGATTTCTTGTTGGGCACCCAGTTTGTGCATGAAATTTTGTTCAGTAAAGCATATTCCTATTGGAGTTTGGAATTTGGGATCTGCCCAGGCCATGAACTCAGCTTACCATCTGTCAACTCCTTAGTGACAGTGCTCATATCTAAATCAAGCTGGAGTTCCTTCGTGCGAGTCACAGGCACGTGTGAAATTCCCAAAAACTCGTTTATCACTTCAGCACTGAACTTAATAACATGACCACGAACATATGTGGTGCCAAACAGAGCCGATCCAGGGTCTTCAATGTCAGGAACTAAGTTCGCATAGAACTCATACACAAGTTCCTTACAAACAGAAGTCACAGTAGTGACTGTGTTTGTCAGCTTCCGGTTCACTAATAAATCCCAAACAGAGAGATGCTGAAACTGATGCACACTGAGTCCTCTTTCAGAAAAAATTTCCCTTTCCTTAAGGGTTCTAAACCTAATGAAGTACGATTCCTTGTACGTTTTGTATAAGAAGGCCTTGGAGGCAGATAAAGGAGTACCTCGTCTCGAAGAAGCAGAGGATTGGGTGCCAGCGGCAGGAACCGATCTTCCAGTAGATGCCGGCGTTGTTGGAACGGGTGAAGGAGCAACACTCGGTGGGGGAACCGAGGTTGTTTGGGTCTCTCGCGGTGGGTTGAGGAGGTAGAAGTTTCCCTTTGTTCACTTGAAGTATGGTGTGATTCATGTTGTGGGGTCGACATGGACGGGGCCCTTAGGTCGCTATCAGGATACGTTTGGATGTGGACCATCGATGTTGCACTTGATCTTAGATTTTCACTCTTATTCGGCGCAAAAAATTTCGTCGCCAAAACCTTGCAACGACGTCCGTTTACACGCGGAGGATTTCGTGTAAACAAAAGATCTCCCATCCTGACCTCCTGATTATCCACCAGGAGTATATCATCCGCATTGAGACCAAATTTGTTGCTGCGTGTCTGCATTTTGGTGAAGAGGAAAAAAAATCTGCAACGAAGAAACTGCTATTCGTTTTCTCTAGAGAAAATGGGTTAGGGTTTCAGAGATGTAAGCAACAGGTTAAATACATTAGTTTAGGAGAGGTTAAGTGCAGTTGCAGAGAAAAATTAGGGATTTTGAAAAAATTGGAAGTAACTGCACTAGTCACATCAGCCCACAAACTATCCCATACATTTAAAAAAACTGCCAAGTTGCTTTGAAAAAGAAAAAAACACTCAAGTGCTGCTAGTGCTCATCAGATAAATGTGTAAACCCTAGTCATAAAACATGATAGAAAGAATCAAAGCAAAATCAGACCGTTAAGAATTAGTCAAGAACTGTAAACGGCTGATTGTTTAAGTACACTTACTGAAAATTTTTCTCCATTTAAAACAATATGTTGTATTGCATTCCTTCTGATCATTATTTTATTTTCTCCTTTTTCCTTTTTCTTTATTTTAACCACTCATTCACAACTTCAAGGACGTTGTGTAGATATCCTTTTGTTCATATAATAAGCTCCTTGACTACCCTTTTTAGGTATACTCTTATGCACGCATAGAGGAATATGTAAGCACAATTTTTGCTTTGTGTCATAGGACGTTATAACTGAAACTGAATATCTCCCAACTTAGACCCGAACATATACTCATGACAAACTAATCTTATTTTTGCATATAAATACGCATAAAAGTTGTCAGAGGAGTAAGTACGAGTTTTAAGTGCACTTGGATCACCAGATAGAAGGCCTGTAACTTGCAAGTATGGTAACAGTGTTCAAAACACGGAACAATGAGCAATTAAGTGTACTTAAATCAAGCAGGCATTTCAGTAATTTCCCTCTTCTACATAAGATCATCAGACACTCCGAAAACAAATCTACCAATGTAATATGCAGGGAACAATCAAAGCTCACAAACACCAAGTGATTTTCTCAGAGAAATAAACCGATTTAAATCCAGGGGTTTTGTGAAAATGTCTGCAAGCTGACGTTCCGTAAGCACATACTCCACTTTCATTTGTTTTTGTTCAACTTTTTCCCTCAGAAAATGGTGTGCTTTGTTCTAGAGTGTTGAACAGGATTTTTCGATATGTCTATAGCACTAGTATTATCGCACCATGCAGTAAAAGTTTTGGATTTCATACCGTAGTCCATAAGCATTCGATTCATCCATAATAGCTGAGTGCAACAGCTTCCCAAGGCAATGTATTCAGCTTCAGCAGTAGACAGAGACGTGGAATTTTGCTTTTTACTATGCCATGAAACTAAATTGTTTCCAAGAAAGAAACAACATCCAGATGTGCTTTTACGATCATCCGCATTTCCTCTCCAATCAGCATCACTGAAACCAACAAGTTCACAGTTAGTATCTTTTGAATATAATATGCCATACTCTGATGTACCTTTGACATATTTGATGATTCGTTTAACAGCAAGCAAGTGGAATTTTTTCGGTTTAGCTTGATATCTGGCACAAATCCCTACACTTAGACATAGATAAGTCTACTTGCAGTGAGATAAAGAAGACTACCAATCATGCTTATATATAATTTAACCTCAACATCTTCATCATCTGCATCTTTTGTCAACTTAGTTGTTGTTGACATGGGGGTACTCGCCGACTTACTGTGAGCTAGTTCAAACCTTTTCACCAGATTTCTGGCGTATTTACTCTGAGAAATAAATACTCCATCGTCGAGTTGTTTCACTTGTAGACCAAGAAAGTAACTGAGTTCTCCAAACATACTCATTTCAAACTCCTTCTTCATAGTCTACACAAACCAGTTCACTTTCTCCTGCGATTTAGAGCCAAACACAATGTCGTCAACATATATCTGTACAACCAACAGAATTCCATCGGAATCATGGATAAACAATGTTTTATCAACTCCCCCTCTTTTGTAGCCGTTCTGAACAAGAAAGCTTGTAAGTCTTTTATACCAAGCACGGGGTGCTTGCTTTAACCCATCAAGGCTTTCTTTAGTTTGTAGACATGCTCTGGATGATGTGGATCCTCAAAACCTTTCGGCTGTTCTACATAAACTTTCTCTTGAAGTATCCCATTAAGAAACACACTTTTCACGTCCATCTGAAACAGTTTAAAGCCAAAGAAACAAGCAACACCAAGCAATAGACGAATCGATTCTAGTCTAGCCACAGGGGCAAAAGTTTCATCAAAATCTACTCCTTCTACTTGCGTATAGCCCTGTGCTACTAATCTTGCTTTATTACGGACAATCTCCCCTTGCTCGTTGGTTTTGTTCTTAAACACCCATTTCGTGCCAATCACATTCAAGTTCATTGGTCTAGGAACTAGAATCCAAACATCATTTCGAACAAATTGCTCTAACT
>CM071876.1:27835334-27852376 GCA_036759665.1 Gynandropsis gynandra | reverse complement strand
AGATAAATTAACACTTAGTTAACTATTTATAGTTGAGATTTGAAATTGAGTATACGTACCATAATCCGCCGGTTTTTCGATCAGGGTCTATAAGAGGAAGCTTCCGTCGCTCTTCATCCATTGCTAAAATTTCTTCCACTTTTGGTTCCTCGTATATATGTGGATCGTGATGTTGTACTTGATCTGGTGGTGGTTGCATTTGCGGATAATACGACATATATTGCCCCAATTGTGTCGATCTAGTGTTTCAGAAGAAATTTGGATTTATGTAATCATCAAACCCTGAATTGGAATGTCGGGAATGATATGAAAGGTTGCCACTTTCCTCGGACTGAGGGCGGTTTCTCGTTTTACCGCCTCTTCCAACGCAACGCGACATACTGAAATGTGAAATTAAAATATTGTCAACGTACATTTCTAAATTTCGCAACTTCTAACATCAACACATAAATAAACAACTAAATTTATTTAACCCATTTCCGCATTTTTTGTTCTAAATTTCAACGATAAATCCTAACATCTACTCTAATTTCAACGATATTAGATTCTAAATTTCAACTCTAATTTCTATAACCTCATAGAAATTATCTACTCTAATTTCATCATCATCTACACACAGCCTTGAAACATCACAATAACATCAAACTAAGTATATAAACCAACACATATACACATTCTAACGTCTTGAACCGCTAACATCACGGCTGGAACCGCTAACATCACGGCTGGAACCGATTTCACAACAAATCCGACAACAATTCCGACAAGCAGACCCATTTGAATGAATCCGACAACAAATCCAACAACAATAGATAAAGAAATTCAAATCTTACCTCGATTGATTCGTCCGACAACAAAAAGGTACGAGAGGGGACGGGAGGGGAACGCGGCGAACACGGCGAGAGAAGCGAACGACGGCGACAGATGGGTGAGGCGAACGACGAGAGAAGCGAACGGCGGCGAAGCGTTAGGAAGGGGATGGATTTGAGCGTGAGGAGGAAGGGGATGGACGAGCGAGAATTTAAAAAAATTTGGGGACGGGGTAAAAAATCCGTCTCCAATTGGAGACGGGCGGATAAGTTCCATCTCCAATTGGAGACGGCAGGATAACATTCGTTCCTAATTGGAGACGGGTGCTTAGAATCCGTCTCCAATTGGGAACGGCTCATCCGTCCCTAATTGGGGATGGTTCAACCTTCTGTCCCCAATTCCGGGATCGGTGATTGATCGGTACGATTGACCGGGATCGGGATCGAGACGATTGACCGAGACCGGGATTGGGAAGATTGATCGGGGACCGAACCCGAGACGATAGAACGAGATCGGGACGATAGATCGGGACGATAATCATCAAAAAACGTATTGAGAAACAATTCGTAAACATATAATCATTGAGAAAATAGAAACAATCATTAAAAAAGAAAAAAAAACAATTCGTAAACGTTTTAACATGATTCATCATCAGAGTCACATAATTGTTCCGTCGAATCTTCTGTATCTGATTCAAATTTCACATCTTTTTTTTCTTCTATATCTTCATGAATATCATCTTCATTTCTTTCGATTTCCTCCATTTCACCGTGCGTAAGTTCTTCAACGCGTACATCGTCAATAGTACTAATCTCGATCATTTGTTGTTGCATTGGCAATTGTTGTTGTTCTGTGTTGTCGATAAATTTACCCCTCGGAAGTATCTTCATTGCGACACGCCAACCTGAAGATCTTCTAATATGCGGATAGGAAACGTAACAAACTTGATCAGCTTGTGACGCAAGAATAAAAGGTTCGTATTTTGCATATCTTCGTGTGGAGTTAAATTCTACAACGCCTAGTTTATTTACTCTTGTTCCGAGACCGATTATTGGATCGAACCAATCACATCGAAATAACATCATTTTTAAACCGACATAACCTACAAAAAATATCAAAATATGAGTCAATATCCAAAATGACATATGTGGTAAGGATAACATTGTTTTAAACTTGTTTTCTATACCTGGATATTCCAATTGCAAAATTTCCTTTAAAATCCCATAAAAATCCGGTTCATCGACCGATGCACAATATTTTTCACCTTTCACACATACACCATAATTCATCGTCGAATTCGATTTCCCATGTTCGTAAGTCTAAAAATTATAACCAGGTGTAAAATACATATGCCAACTCATAACTTTCACAATCGGTCCTTTGACAAGATCGCGTAGCCACAACGGGTGATTGCCCATCTCAACCTGCAGTACATATGTACTAACTTAGACACATCGTCAGAATATTATAAAAGTTATTTATGTAAAATTTCATTACTTACATATTGTCGCATCCATGTCGAGAAATCTTTTTCTTTAAGTTCTTGGAGCTGAGAATCATCAATGTTCGTATATGTATTCTTCACCCCGCGAGCCAGCTCGCGAGCCAACTCGTCAGCTTGCGAGCCAGCTCGTCTAAACTCGGACTCGTTTTGGGCTCAGCTCGTCACTTAATTTTTTAAAAGAGCTAGAAAATACCCAGCTCGGCTCGCTTAAATATGGTCTGAGCTAGAGCTGGCTCGCGAGCCGACGGCTCATTTTACACCCCTAGACAAGATCTCGTAGCCACAACGGGTGATTGTCCATCTCAACCTGCAGTACATGTACAAACTTAGACACAGCATCAGAATATTATAAAAGTTATTTATGTAAAATTTCATTACTTACATATTATCTGACCCATGTGGAGAAATCTTTTTCTTTAAGTTCTTGGAGTTGAGAATCATCAATGTTCGTATATGTATTCTTCAATATATCATCAAATGTCCTATAAAAAGAAACAAAATTCAATAAATATTACAACAATAAACAAAATTGTCATTGTGATAACCATAGTTAATTATGAGATTTTTTCGATTCTAGACAATGGATGTACAGAAGAATTGATCCAGAATCTCAAAGCGTATCGAAAGAGTTTATAGAAGGCGTCACACAGTTTATGACAATGGCGACGAATCAACAAGTTTACAAAGAAACGGGTACGTTGGTTTGTCCATGTGTGAAATGCAAGAATGAAAAATTTGTTAATGAGAGAACTGTTTGGAAGCATCTTTATTTAAGAGGATTTACCCCGAATTATTTCATGTGGTTATGTCATGGAGAAAAATTTGCACCACGATCTAGTAATGTTGTGGAAAACTTTAGGGGCACTATACATCATGATGAATTTGAGTCTTCTCAAGATGTAGAAATGAACCCCTATGTGGAAATGGTGCAAAATGTATTCCGTGAAAGAAACAAAAATATTGAAGAAGATCCGAATGAAGAAGCAAAAAGTTTTTTCGAAATGCTAGAAAGTGCTAGGAATCCACTTTATGATGGTTGTAGGAGTGGTTTATCACAGTTATCTCTATCTGCACGTTTGATGAATTTGAAGACTGAAAATAATTTCTCTGAGAATTGCATGGATTCGATATTGCAATTAGTAAGAGATTATTTGCCATAAGATAATAATAGAGTAGACTCCTATTATGAGACAAAGAAGGTGATGCGATCTTTGGGTTTATTGCCATATCAAAAGATTGATGTTTGTCAAGACAATTGCATGATTTTTTTGGAGAGAGTTCCCTTTCCGATCCACCCGTCGCGCACGCATGAGGAATGGAGACGTCAAAGCTTAATGACGTTAAATAAGCGCTTTCTGGGAGGCAACCCAACAGTTTGGATGATTTTTTTGGAGAGAGACATCGGAGATGAGTAATTGTCTATTTTGTGGAAAAGATCGGTTATATTTAACAAAGAATGGAAAATCGGTTCCATATCGTCGTATGTGGTATTTACCAATTATAAACAGATTAAAAAGATTGTATCAATCTGTGGAGACTGCAAGCGACATGAGATGGCATGCTGAGCATTCAAGTCGTGAAGGAGAGATGTGTCATCCTTCAGATGGTGAGGCATGGAAAGGTATATCCTGATTTTGCGGCTGAGAGTAAATGTCTATATTTAGGTCTTTGTACCGATGGTTTTAATCCATTTGGGATGTCTGGAAAGAATTATTCATTGTGGCCAGTTATAGTGACACCTTACAACTTACCACCGGATATGTGCATGAAACGGGAATTTTTGTTTTTAACAATAATGATTCCCGGGCCTAATCATCCGAAAAGAAGTTTGGATATATTTCTTCAACTACTTATTGAAGAATTAAAAGAATTATGGGATGGAGTTCAAGCGTACGATGTCTCGAGGCGACAAAATTTTATGTTATGAGGTGCTCTCATGTGGACAATAAGTGATTTTCTGGCTTATAGTATGTTATCTGGATGGACAACGCATGGTCGATTGGCTTGTCCATATTGCATTGAGGAAACAGATGCTTTTCAGTTGAAACATGGAAGAAAGACGAGTTGGTTTGATTGTCATCGTCGTTTTCTTCCTGTTGATGATGCATTACGGCGCAACAAGAGAAATTTCAAAAGGAATGTAGTTGTGCGGAAATCTCCTCCTCCAGTTTTGACCGGCGAAGAGATTTTGTATTAACGACTTCTTGCTTTGGGTATTCCGAGGAGTATAGATTGCGGAGGGAACAATCATCCGGGAATTGGTGGTTATGGAATTACTCATAATTGGTACAAAAAGAGCATATTTTGGGATTTGTCGTATTGGAAAAATCTGAAACTTCGACATAATCTTGATGTGATGCACATAGAGAAGAATTTTTTTTATAACATCATCAATACAGTACTGAATGTCACAGGGAAGACGAAAGACAATATTAAATCACGCAAGGATCTAGAAGAGTATTGCTCACGAAGGGAGTTACATATAAGTGACGAAGGTAAAGCGCCAGTCCCGATATTCAGATTATCAAATGAAACGAAATATAAATTGTTGAAGTGGTTGAAAGAAGATGTGAAATTCCCCGATGGCTATGCGTCTAACATTGGAAGGTGCGTTAACATTCAAGGAGGAAAGTTATTAGGGATGAAAAGTCACGATTGTCATGTATTCATGCAAAGACTACTTCCGATATGTTTTTCTGAATTGATGGACAAACATGCACACGAAGCAATTGGAGGTATGTGGTTGATTTTATATTAATATGTAGTGTGAATATTTGTTAAATACACTAATAATACTTTAATGTTACAGGTATTGGCCTATTCTTCCGAGATTTATGTTCGAGAAATCTGAGTATGGATGTAGTTCGTCGACTGCAAAATAACATAGTTACTGTACTATGTAATTTGGAGAAGATTTTTCCACCATCATTCTTCGATGTTATGGAGCACTTGACAGTTCATTTACCGCACGAAGCCGCACTAGGAGGTCCAGTTCAATTTCGTTGGATGTATCCGTTCGAGCGATTTATGTTTCATCTGAAGAAAAAAACCAAACAAAAAGCTCGACCGGAGGGTTCAATTGTTGAACAATACGTCAATGAGGAAATATCGTTCTTTACTTCATACTACTTCGAGCCACATGTTCAAACGCGGAGTAGAAATCCAGACAGATATTTTGATGGTGGTGTGGCGTATTCATATCCAGTACCAGATGTTCCGGACATATTTTGCGGAATTGGTCGATCTGCTGGTAAGGCGAAAGATATATGGTTATCACAACGAGATCTCTATATCGCACATACATATGTTTTATTCAACTGCGAATATCTACAGCCTTTTGAAAGGTAAAATCCCATAATTAACTATGGTTATCACAATGACAATTTTGTTTATTTTTGTAATATTTAAAGAATTTTGTTTCTTTTTATAAAACATTTGATGATATATTGAAGAATACATATACGAACATTGATGATTCTCAACTCCAAGAACTTAAAGAAAAAGATTTCTCCACATGGATCAGACAATATGTGAGTAATGGAATTTTACATAAATAACTTTTATAATATTCTGATGTTGTGTCTAAGTTTGTACATGTACTGCAGGTTGAGATGGACAATCACCCGTTATGACTACGAGATCTTACCAAAGGATCGATTGTGAAAGTTATAAGTTGACCTATGTATTTTACACGTGGTTATAATTTTCACACTTACGATCATGGGAAATTGAAGTCGACGATGAATTATGGTGTATGTGTAAAAGGTGAAAGCTATTGTGCATCGGTCGATGAACCAATTTTTATGAAGATTTTAAAGGAAATTTTGCAATTGGAATATCCAGGTACGGAAAAAAAGTTTAAAACAATGTTATCCTTACCACGTATGTCATTTTGGATATTGACTCAGATTTTGATATTTTTTGTAGGTTATGTCGGTTTAAAAGTGATGTTATTTCGATGTGATTGATTTGATCCAATAATCGGTCGCGGAACAAGAATAAACAAACTAGGCGTTGTAGAAGTTAACTCCACACGAAGATATGCAAAATACGAGCCTTTTATTCTTGCGTCACAAGCTGATCAAGTTTGTTACGTTTCCTATCCGCATATTAGAAGATCTTCAGGTTGGCGTGTCGCAATGAAGATACTTCCGAGGGGCAAATTTATCGACAACACAGAACAACAACAATTGCCAATGCAACAACAAATGACCGAGATAATTGCTATTGACGATGTACGCGTTGAAGAACTTACACATGGTGAGAAAAAGAAGATGTGGAATTTGAATCAGATACAGAAGATTCGACGGAACAATTGTGTGACTCAGATGATGAATCATGTGAAAACGTTTACGAATTGTTTTTTATATACTTTTTAATGATTGTTTCTATTTCTTAATGATTATATGTTTACGAATTGTTTCTCAATGATTATACATTTTTTTGATGATTATCGTTCCGATCTATCGTCCCGATCCCGTTCTATCGTCTTGGGCCCGATCCCGGTCAATCGTCCCAATCCCGGTCCTGGTCAATCGTCCCGATCAATCACCGATCCCGGAATTGGGGACAGAAGGTTGAATTGTCCCCAATTAGGGACGGATGAGCCATTCCCAATTGGGGACGGGCCTCAGCCGTCTCCAATTGGAGACGGATTCTATCCCCCCGTCTCCAATTGGAGACGGATTTTATCCCTCCGTCTCCAATTGGAGACAGATTTTATCCACCCGTCTCCAATTGGAAACGGATTTTGTCCCCCCGTCCCCAAATTATTATAAATTCTCGAATCCATTCTCAGACTCTTCACGCTCGAATCCATTCCCCTTCCTCCTCCGTCGCCACCACGTTCCCTTCCTCATCCGTCGCCGCCGCGTTCGCTTCTCTCCCCGTTGCCGCCGCGTTCTCCGTGCCCATCCGTTGCTGCTGCCTTCGTCCCCTCCCGTCACCGCCTACGTTCGAACGCATCTCCCCTCCCGTCGCCTTCGTTCAAATGCATCTCCCCTCCCGTCGCCACCGTGTTCCCTTGTGTCTCCCCTCCCGTCGCCGTCGCCCTCCCCTCCTCCGTCGCCGCCCCGTTCGCCGCTACCGGTCAGGTATAAAAGTCTCGTGTTGAACCCGTCAATTTCATGGATTAGTTGAAAAAAATCTTGGTAGGAGCATAGAATTTCGCTGGAATTGGTTCTAAGTTAGCTGGAATTTTAAGGTAGGAGCATGAAATTTAGCTGTTTATTTATGTGTTGATATTAGAAGTTACGAAATTTAGAAATATACGTTGAAATTTGGAATGTCGTAATATTTTAATTTCACATTTCAGTATGTTGCGCCGCGTTGGAAGAGGCGGTAAAACGAGAAACTGCCCTCAGTCCGAGGAAAGTGGCAACCTTTCATCTCATTGCCGACATTCCAATTCAGGGTTTGATGATTACATGAATCCAAATTTCTTCCGAAACACTGGATCGACACAATCGGGGCAATATATGTCGTATTATCCGCAAATGTAACCACCACCAGATCAAGTACTGCATCACGATCCGGATATATAGGAAGAACCAACATTGGAAGAAATTTTAGCAATGGATGAAGAGCGACGCAAGCCTCCTCTTATAGGCCCTGATCGAAAAAGCGGCGGACTATGGTACGTATACTCAATTTCAAATCTCAATTATAAATAGTTAACTAAAGGTTAACTTATCTGTCATTGTAATTTGTAGGTTTGGCTTTAATCAACTTAATCGTCACATAACAGCTACGATAACAGCTGATGATGATCGGCCGTGTTACAATTGGACATATACTGATCCAAATATTAAGCAACGATGGTGGAAATCATTTGTGGTATGTTTTAAACAATTTTTAATTTTATCAAGTAATTTAAATTCAATTTAAATATAATAAGCTTATTAATATTGCAGCAAAAATTTTATTGGAATCCTGCCCTTACTGGACTAGTAAAGTCCGAATTTGAAAGAAATGCGGTTTTGCGTCTCAAATCTATCGTAGGTAAATGTCACGCAAACCGATATATAAAAGGAAGACCCAAATGGATGGCGGAAGATATTTGGGATCAGATGTGCACATATTGGGATTCCCTGGAATTTAAGGCAAAGAGCGAGCGAGCAAGTAAATCCCGGCGTTCTGATAGAGCAGGATGCGGATAAGCGTACACACGACAGGATCTCGTTCTTTTGCGGAAGTATACAAAGATCTAGTAAGCTTTATTCAAATTTTTATGCATTTATATAAAATTAACATTTCATTAAACTATGTCTTTTTTTTTCAGGCGAAAGAGAAAGGATCCGAACCATCTTATCTAGAATTGTTGGAACGTACGCACGTTAAGAAGTCAGATGGTTCGTGGGTGGATCCTAAGGCGAAAAGCGTTTACGATGAAATTGAAAACATGGCAGCGGAGCGAGTATCGCAAATTCCCGAGAGAAGAGACGGCTCACAAACTACTCTTAGTGAGGAAGAATACAACGAGTTGTATATCGAGGTAATAATGACATACTCTTAGTCAGGAAGAGTACAACGAGTTGTATATCGAGGTAATAATGACATTCTACTATGATCTAATTTCACTATTTATAAATGTTATTAATTCTCGATATTTGTTTTACAACAAGTTACGTCATACAAAGGTCGTATTTTCGGACTTGGAGCAATGGCCTCAAAACATTCAACTTCATCCAAAGGTAAAGAAAAAGTATCGGATTACGAGCTCCGACATCAAATATCCGAAAGGTTCCAAGAATCCGAAAAGCGGGTTGAACAAGCACTAAAGAAGGCTGAGCTATCAAGAAAGCATGTTGAACGATCAAATAAGCGTATGGATAAGCTTCTGCGCATGATGAAAGCGCAAATGCCTAACATCGATTGGGATGCAGTTCAGAGCAGTGATTCCGACCACGACTAATCGGAACGGTTTAGGATTAAAAATGTTGGTTATATGTATGGTTTGTAATTATTTTTATGTACTAATATTTATCTTTTAATGTAATCGACCTTTTTTAATTTTTTTATTTAAAAAAAATTAGGGACGACAAATATTGCCCGTCCCTAAATTTAGCGATGGAATCAGTGGCCCGTCTCCAAATTTTAGAGACCGAAAACAAATCGTTCCCAATCCAGGGACTGTTTGGGGACTACTTATTCCGTCCCTAATTGGGGACGGATTGAGGATTGAAATTTCCGTCCCTAATTAGAAACAGATTGAGACGGATAGCATTTGGAGTCGCGCGATTGAGGACTACCACTGGTTGTTCTCAATTTAGACAAATATTTTTTCTAAATGCGATGGATGGTGCAAGACACATGAAAGATTTTGACATATGAAAGAAGTTTTGGTTAAAAATAAAGTGAATATTTAGAAAAATATTTTTTTATTTAAAGTGACATGTCTAATGAATTAAATTGTTCGTCAATTTTACATGATAGGAGAAGTTAAAAAATGTGAAAACATTTTATATATTTTAAAATATATTTTTAATTCAAAGAGTTTGAAATATAATGACGATTGAGACATAGAACACCGTTGAAAAATACATCCCGAAAAATTGGCTATTACATAAAATATAATAACCATAAAATTTATAAATTTTATTTTAAAAATATCAAGTTTTGGTTATTAAGAGTTTATGTATATCCCTTTAAAAGGCGTCCTCGCGGCCTCGAACGCTTGAATCTAACGGCCCACGTTCCATCTTCCCACATTTTCCTCTCAGACGCATCTCTCCTTCATATATAAACCTACATCCGAATTTTACATCGCCGAAGAAACTCTCTCTCTCTCTCTCTCTCTCTCTCTCTCTCTCTCTGAGATTTCTGTAATTTGATCGATTGTCCAAAGGACCAACGATGGCGGTTTCGGCGCGTGAGGAATACGTATACATGGCCAAGCTAGCGGAGCAGGCGGAGAGGTACGAGGAGATGGTGGAGTTCATGGAGAAGGTCTCCGCCTCGGTGGAGAACGAGGAGCTCACCGTCGAGGAAAGGAATCTCCTCTCCGTTGCCTACAAGAACGTCATCGGAGCCAGACGCGCCTCCTGGAGGATCATCTCCTCTATCGAGCAGAAGGAGGAGAGCCGCGGCAATGACGACCACGTCGCCGCGATCCGCGACTACAGGGCTAAGATCGAGTCGGAGCTCTCCGGTATCTGCGACGGGATCCTCAAGCTGCTCGACTCCAGGCTCATCCCTTCCGCTGCGTCTGGTGACTCCAAGGTGTTTTACCTCAAGATGAAGGGTGATTACCACAGGTACTTGGCCGAGTTCAAGACCGGTCAAGAGAGGAAAGACGCCGCCGAGCACACCCTCTCTGCCTACAAGTCTGCCCAGGTTTTTTCCCTCTACATTTCATCTTTCGAATCTCGGCGTTTCGGTACCAGATCTGGTCGATTTTGTGCATTGTTTTATGATTTGTTGCTGTCGATTCAAACGGATTTCGATCCGTTCGTCAGATTAGTACTTCCGTTTCCTTCTGGGTTCGTGTTAGTTTTTTCAATTTTGATGTTTGAGTTGAGTTGAATCCGATCTCGGGCATTCTCATTCTGATTTAGATTCGAGGAATACAAAAGATTATTTGTGGAAGGTGTCGTACTTTTACTGGCATTTAGATTTGCGCAGTTCTCATAGTTGTTCATCTACTCAGGACATTGCCAACACAGAGCTTGCTCCGACTCACCCAATCCGACTTGGTCTCGCATTGAACTTCTCTGTGTTCTATTACGAGATCCTCAACTCCCCTGATCGTGCCTGCAACCTCGCTAAACAGGTAACCTAATCTTCCATTGCACCATTCATCACCAATTTTGAATCAATATGTATCATGTACAATTGTGTAGGAGGCTATCTCTGCAGTTTAGAATAGCTTTTTAGTTGAAAAAGCCATCTCTTTTTCGCTAAATTCAAAAGGTAATCGGAGAAAACTGATAATCAGATACAGATTTGGCAGTGTTTTGGTTATCACTCTCAACCCTTTTCTTGTATGTAATCAGGCCTTTGATGAAGCCATTGCTGAGTTGGACACTCTGGGCGAGGAGTCCTACAAGGACAGCACCTTGATCATGCAGCTCCTCCGCGACAACCTTACCCTCTGGACCTCCGATATGCAGGTCTTGCATCGAACCCTTTCATTAGATATCATATCGACATTGTGGATTGTAAAAATCTAGAATTGTTCTGTGTCCTTGGAATAGGATGATGCTGCGGATGAGATCAAGGAAGCAGCACCAAAGTCTGGGGAGGAACAGCAGTGAGATGTTTGGCTGAAGTGCTAGTTTAGGGTTTGAACATCAGAAAGAGGGTCGTTCCCTTCATATGCTTCCTCGGGTCTGCCAACTTTCTTTCTTTCTTTCTTCTGTTTTTCTTTGGGTCTTATTATTCGATTTCCGAGTGTGGAGATCAAACTCGCTCTGTTTCTCAGAAAATGAAGCTTCTGTATCTGTATGTGTTATTTGTCATCTATATGATTGGATTGAAATTCAATGAAGAAATGGTACTTAAGTAAGTTCCCAAGTAAAGAGAGACTAAACTATGATATGTTAAACAATAAACTATGATATGACCTATTCTTTGTTTCTACATGATGAACAAACCATCCAAAAAAAAAAAAGAACGATTGTGCAAAGGAATGTAACAAATCCACCACCATTACCACTAATGATGTACAAAAAGAACGAAGAGACCCAAAGATATCATGAAACGACACCGTTCTCTGTTTCCGTTTCCCTGTTCCCGTTTCCAGCTGATGTATGTGTTGTGTATTTCACTGTCAATGACCTTTGTATTTTGGGCTCGGCACCGGCACCGGCACCGTCGTCTGAGACTGAGGAAACCCTAACTGACCGGACGTCGGTGACAACAGTATGCTCGGTGAGAGAAGCGCGTAAGGAGACTTTGGCGAGTTTAGACATCCGAACGGCGGCGGCACTGGGACCGACGACGATGACGTCGGCACTGTCGTCGCCGGAGGCTGGATGTTCTGCAGCGGCGGAGCGTTCTCCTGTTGCTGGTACCACCGGGGAGAGACCAGGGGAGCTAACGGTGAGAACCCTGAGAACTGCTTTGGGTTCGAATCCACGGCGGACATCGAGTTCTGGAGGTACCGCATGTAGGCCGACACCGGCGATTCCGCTGCCGCGTGCACCGGAGGGAGAGGTGGGAGAGGGGAAAGCGGCGCCACCGGTCTGGGTACGAATCCCGCTGCCGTTGCGGCGGACATCGGGATCGATGGGTTATGGTTGGGGTTGAGGAGGGTGCCGTCTAGCAAGGAAGGCGGGCGATTGGTAACGTGAGCCAATGGAGGAGGTCGGATCCTCTGGAGACGCGAGTTCTGGGGCTTGGGCTGGTGAATCGGTGGCGGCGACGGAGCGGAGATCCGTTCGTGAGCAGGCGACCCGGTGAGTCTCTGCACCACATCTCTGAAATCGTTCTTATTGATGTTGTAAACCGGAGGCTGATGTTGGTGGAGGTTCCCCTGATTGCTCGCCGGAGGATGCGGACCCGGGGCGTTTCAAGGTAGCGGCTGGCACGGTAGTCGTGGGTTTGGAAATCTTGTGGGAAAGCTTATTAAGCTGTCTCAGGTGATGATAATCTCTGTTTTCCGAATAGCTTGCGGTGCTACTGGCGGTGGCGGCGGCGGAGGAGTCGCCGGAGGAGTTGGAACTCTTATCCATCAGAAACAAGATCGACCCAGGTGCCCTCGTCCTATTATAAGCCCAAATCTAGTTTTCCTCTTTTGCTTCTTCGATTTCCTTGTGCTAGATTTGGTAGAGAGAGAAAGAAGGCGAGATGAAATGGTTTTTTTTCTTTTTTCTAATAATATATATTTAAAGATGCTTATTTTTAAAAAATATTTTGAGGTTTAAAGACGATAATAATAATTAATATTACGGTCTAATATGACTTTTTTTTGGATTTTCTAGAGCAAATTGAAAAGGAAATGATTTGTCTTTATATTGGATTCTCTCCTAAATTTATTTAGGATTAATATTTAATACACATGTCTATCTGTATGTGTGTATATGTTGTACGTGTCCTCTTCATCTTTTAAATGTCTGTATATTATAATTATTATATTTTTCCATTAAAAATAAGTGCATGAATATTGAGAGGCATACAATTGAAATGAATAATGAAAAAATAGAAAAATAGAAATGGACTTTTTTGGGTATTTATCTAGTTCTCTTCTTTTTAAGTCTATTATTTCCCACTTAAATTCGTATTTTTTAGGCCTAAAGTAAAAGCAAAAGGAAACTGACATGAACCGTACCATTGCCGTGAAACATGCATTACACCTATTTTATTTGTGTAATAATATTTAATTTAATTTGTATTTTAATTTTACTACTTATATTTGATATTATTTATGACTAATAATAATTGGTTCACTTCACTCCGATGGATCACACTATAAAATTGCACTAATCATATCGATGGGTCTTCACGCAATAACTTGGCGTCAACTCCCTAAATAAATATTTTGTTTTCAGTTACATTTTTTTATTTAAGATAACTTTTTTTTTATTTTATAATTAAAATTTATGGCCTTCTAACTTTATTTTTTATTAAGTATTCCCATTTTCTTTAAATAAGCAAAGGGGAGTTACGGTTGTTGCTGTATTTATTTATTCATTAAATAATGTTTTTTGTACAAATGCCATTAAAAAACATAACAGGATTTGTATGTAACGTCCAAAAAAAATATTACGGGTTACCGGGTCGGGTTATTCAACGCCCGGTTCGGTCAAAAGCTCTGAAAGTACTTCCAAAAATGACATGGGCACTTCTTTATTGGGTGGTGGGGTAGGAAATGATCCTCTACTTCTCACTCACAGCGAATTTCCGACTGGATCGCTTCGATCTCTCCCCAACTTCATCTGACGGCTGATCCAACGGCTGATATGTAATCTAGTTACTTGGAAACAGCCGTCACGTGACGTGAGCCTAAAAATTGTAATTAAGATATTTAATCAAGGATTAGCTTGTAATTAATGGGGTCTGTGCGCTCCATGACAACTCCGTTTGAATATTCTTCCGCTGGTAAAACCTGTAATTAAATAGCTTCCTCTTATATACCAACCTCATAATGATTTTTATATATAGATTTCTCTATGGGATAATACACTATATGTGTTTTTCCTCTTGGAATTTGGTAAAAATGTCCGATTATTTGGTAGTCTCAAATACAAATCGATTGGCTTACTCCAATAATTATGAAATTTCGGAGTTTAGAAAATAATTCTTACTTTTAGTCTTAATGAATTATAAAAATAAACTTTAGATATTGATTTTTCTTGCTAACAAACAATTTAGTAGATGATATAAATAACAATATTAGTTATGTAAATAATCCGTTCTACTTCATATTTGAACCTATATCCTCGCAAAGGAAAACAAATATACTAATTGATATTCGAATAAAAACATAATAAGTTGGAACATTTCTAAATTTTCTCTTAATATTTTTAAAAATATAATTATATTTTAAACCACATTCCAATTTGACTAACAATATTACAAGTCCCCACGTAAACATATATAAGCTTAGTGCGTGGCATCAACATCTCCGAGAAAAGCGACATTTCATAATATATGTGATTTTTTTTTAATTTTGTCAAATATGGGCTGAGCCTAACTAATCCCAAAAGCTAGCTCAAGAGTTTAGGGTTGTCCAACACCATATATACAAGTCCCAAGGTTCATGTCCTAGTCGATATGGGACAACTTATCATAACACTCCCCCTCACGCCCAGGCTCGATCCTGGAGCGTGGACATCACAATCGAGGGCCCAACATCGGTATATTCAAATCGGGATGAACCGGGCTCTGATACCATGTCAAATATGGGCTGAGCCTAACTAATCCCAAAAGCTAGCTCCAGAGTTTAGGGTTGTCCAACACCATATATACAAGTCCCAAGGTTCATGTCCTAACCGATGTGGGATAACTTATCATAACAAATTTAACTCATTTTATCACGGGATATGTTAAAAATTTTCAACTCATTTAAAATTCGTATTCACGAGACCAGTCCTTAAATTGAAAACGTTTGTGTAAATCAATATCACGTGTGAATCACGTGACATAACTTAGAAATGGGTAAATAACATAAAACTTTTAAAGTTAAAGAAAAAACAGCCAATTTATTTTTCTACTCATAACATATAAGTGTTTTAGTGAATTGCTAAAACAATATAAACTTTTTAAATCGATTATCATTTTATATATAAATGTTGCATAATATCCACGCCGTTAGTTTTATTTTACCAAAACCCTATTTATTTAGTTTTTTTTTCCAAAAAGATACAATTTGTATTGAATTCGATACATCTAAAGCAAAGATGCAGACAAAAATTCGATACGTATCCTTATAGAGTTTGAGAAATGGTTTAACGATCAAATACACACATTTATTAACATTTTTACTAATAGACGAACGCATGCGTCGTTCAACTTCCTTTTCTTTTCTTTTTTTCTTTTATCATTTTATTTAATTTGAATTTTAACCAATATAATATGTATTTATTGAATTACAAATAAAATTTGTATTACAGTTTAACCACTATTTTGTGCGACTAGAACCAACAATGATATTAGAATATAGTATATAAAATATATAATTAGATTAGTTAGTTTGTTAGATTAAATAAACAATTAATAGGTACAATTATCGTATATAAATAGGTGAAATCAATGTATTTTTTGGTTAATTAATAAAAATCACTTTTTTTTATTCTAAAATGGTATCGGCGGAATATCAGAAATATTTTTATAGGGTTAAACCACTTCAAAAATATCCTTCCCTAAAATAATTATTAAATCTGAAAAAGAAACTGAAGAAAAGATAAACTTGCCCTTAATGTTCGAACGTGAAAAAACCCACGTTCGGCAGTTTTTCGACGTGAAAAAACTGCCAAAAACGAGAAAACCAAACAGTTTTTCACCGTGAAACCTGTTTAAAAGTTTATAGCAAGAAAGAAATAAGTGATGTCGAACTTGAGAGGGATCGATTTGAAATTGGCGAGAAGGAAAATGGCTAGAATCAGCAGCAACACTGACGAAGAGAGCACGAGTCAATCTTCAATGGCGTCAATAAGTGTAAGTAGTTCGATTAGGGTTTTGCAAGCTTTCGAGTCACAAAATGGTTTATTGATTTGAAATAGGTGAGTGTCAGTGTCAGTCAGTTGATTAGGTCGCAGGAGTTGCATGAACATCTTCGACTCCGTGAGTCGGTTGAGTAGCAAGGATCGCAGTAGTTGCATGACCATATTCGAAACAGTTTATTGATTTAAAATGGGTGAGTGTCAGTGTCAATGAGTCGGTTAGGTCGCAAGGGTCGCAGGAGTTGCATGAACATCTTCGACTCAGTGAGTCGGTTGAGTAGTAAGGGTCGCACGAGTTGCATGACCATATTCGATTCAGTGAGTCGGTTGTCTCAGTGAGTGGGATGGGTCGCAATGGTCGTTTGAGGAGCGTGGGTCGGTTGAGTCTCAGTGAGTCGGTTGAGTGTCGCAGAGTGTCTGAGGGTCGTTTGAGTCGCATGGGTCGCACGGATCGGTTGAGTCGCACGGGTCGGTTGAGTCGCATGGGTCGCTTAAGTCGGTAGAAGTATAATGTATTCGTAATTGGTCATTTTGCAGGTGGCGCCAAAGCCGAAATTTATGTATGAATTCAAGCACATGGACAGAATGCCAAAGTTCACCACCAAGTGTTATCCTCACGAGACAAT
>CM071876.1:27759833-27829915 GCA_036759665.1 Gynandropsis gynandra | reverse complement strand
TCTTACGAACAATAGATGCAAAATAAGACATTTTCAACGTTTAAATATTGATTACATAAGGTCTCAAAGGCTACAAAGGTCACAAAAGTTACATAAGGTTACATAAGGTCTCAAAGGTCACAACAGTTAAAAAAAAGGAAAGAAAAAAGTTGAAGAAGAAGAAAAAGGCAAAAACAAGTTTGAGAAAAATAAGGAAAGAAAAAAAAGGTCAAATTTGTCGGGTTTAAAGACACATCACAGCCCTTCCCCGCAAGAAGAGTCGTGTGTAACTTCTCCAATTTGACCTCCAACCGTGACCTTAGGTAACGCGGATACAGCTTGATGTTTGAGTCCGCCGATTACCAAGACCTTACGTAGTCCAGATACATCACAAAGTCCTCCATCCAAGTTGTAAGTACTTGTGTGTATCTGCATACAGACTGTGTCCGACGATTACCAAGATATTGAGTAACAAATAGACAGCACGATGCCCTGGGTCGACCATGTGACCTTAACGGTCACAAAGGTAACAAGGATTTTTCAGAGAATTTAGGGTTAGATGTTAGAAATCGCCCTTTTGAGAGAATGAAAGACTCGAAACAAGAGATGATTTGGTGCTTGTTGTAGCTTTTCGGTTTTTCCTCCTCTATTTATAACGAAAAATAAATGGACTCCTAAAATTCCAGAAAGACAATAAATACAAAGAATGACCAAGGTGCATGTATTGACCATATTGAAGAACCTTTAATATAGGTCTTTAATGTGGCATTGGTAAAATATAAAGCATAGCTAGCACTTGAAAAAAGTAGTAGTCTGACATTGAAAAGACTAGTTGAAAGGGTCGAAATGGTCGGAAGGGTCGCGAGGGACAAGGGTCGCACGGGCCCAACATATTTTGATTTGAGCTGTATTTTCAAAATTTTATTCATATTATTTGTAAATAATTTGTAAATAATAAATTAGTATTGCAGGGGTCCAAGGGTCGCAGAGGGACAAGAGTCGCAGAGGGACAAGAGTCGCAGGGGTCCAAGGTCGCAGAGGAACAAGGGTCGCAGAGGGACAAGGGTCACAGGGTCGAATTGGGTCGCTGGGTCCTAAGGTCGCAGGGGTATTTTGGGAATATAAACATTTATAAGGGTATTTTTGAAGTTAAATTTTTTTTCTTTTTCGGGAAAGGTATTTTTGAAGTGTTTTAGCCCTCTGAGGGTATTTTTGAAATTAGCCCAATGGTATCAGAGCAATATTCTTTCTCTTCTACAAAATGTAATTCTCTTTTTCTTCTTTCTTCCCTCTTTCCTCTCCCTTTTTTCTTCCCTCTTCCCTCTCCCCTCTTTCCTATCCCCTCCTCCTTACTCCCTATAAGTCGGTGATATAATTTCTGGCCAGTATCTTTTCTTTCTTCAATTTTCCGGCGGATTTCATCCTTTGGTTCGATTCATCCTTCAATTTTCTTCATCTTCTGGTTGTTTCCCATTCAATTTCGAACAGTTTTCTTCTTCTTCTGAATCAATTTCGAGCCCTATTTTCTTCTTCTGGTTCTATTACGTTTCAAAAATCTTCGGCTTCATCTTCTGGTTTGTTTTCAAACCTTCGGTTCGCCTTCAGGTTTGATTTCGAAGGCTTCGACTTCTTCTTCTTCTGTTTCTATTTCTTTCGAACCTTCTGGTTCAATTTAGAAGATTTCGAGTCTTCTGCAATACTCTCTTTCGTCGGCTCTTTCCTCTAGTTCTATTTCTTGCTTTGATTTTGAAAACAATTCTCAATTCACCGATTTATAGTAGCCTCCTCATTTTTTTTACCTAATATGGCTTCTTTAATTCCTAACCCGAACCCTACCCAAATCATCGATCCTTACAAAAATCCGCTTTACTTGCACACTAGTGACCAAAGTTGTGTGCTTCTTGTCTCTGAAAGACTCACTGGAGAGATGAACTTCAATACTTGGAAGAGATCAATGACCATGGCGTTGAATGACAGGAACAAATTGGGATTCGTAACAGGTAAGAATCCTCAACCTTCACCCGATGACTCCGATTTTGAAACATGGCATCAATGTAATGATATCGTATGCTCATGGATCATAAATTCGGTTGTCAAAGATATTGGAGACATTATAGTGCATATGAACACTGCCTCTAGTATTTGATAGAATCTTCATGATAGATTTAGTCAAACCAACCTCCCTAGGATTTATGGCATCAAAACCGAATTACAGAACCTCAAACAAGGAAACCTTGACCTCAATTCCTATTATACCCATTGATTACTTTTTGGCAAGAACTTAAAAGATTAGATGACCCAATTTCTTGTTCTTGCACAAAATGCAAAATGTAGCATTAACACAGATATAACAAAATCTGAAGAGAAACGTTATCTGTTAAAATTCTTAATGGTCTAAATGAATATTTCTCTTTGGTCCGTCGTCAAATCCTTCTAATGGATCCCCTCCCTTCTGTTGCCAAAGCCTTTAACCTAGTGATTCAAGATAAGCAACAACGAGCAGTTCTTCCTCCTCCTCCCGATGCCATTATTTTCCAATCCTCTTCAAATACCTCTGGTCCTTCATCCAGCCATTCTTACCGTCATCGTGGTCCTGCCAATTTTAATTCAAAACCTCATCCTCGTCATGTTTGTACCCATTGTGGTCTTCAAGGACATATTATCTCAAAATTCTACCATCTACATGGTTATCCTCCTGGATATAGGCAACCTAACTTAGGATCACAGAAACCTAGACCCCAATCTTTCAACTATTCTCCTCATATTAACAATGTCATTCCACACTTCTGTTGTATCCAATTTTGGAGTTGCTACGAGAAATATTTTAACTCCATAACAACTACAACAAGTAGTCTCACACCTCACATCTGTCCAAAGCTACAGTTCTAAACCACATTTCACTCAAGCAAACCATTTAGTGACCTTCATTCCTCCTTCTCAGATAAATTCATCTGTTCCAACAACATTAGGTAATTCTTTTATAAATCTTTTTTATTCATTTTCAATTAATTCCAGTTTACAGATTCCTAAGAATACTTCGATTATTGATTCTGAAGCCAGTAATCATGTTTGCAATCATATCGATTCTTTTTCTGATATGAAACCTCTTTCTAATGCTTTTGTTATTCTTTCTAATGGTTCCAAATTTTCTGTTTCTTTCATTGGAACTGTCATTCTTTCTTCACATCTAATTCTAAAATCTGTGCTATACATTCCTTCTTTCAGTTTTAATCTAGTTAGTGTTAGTTTGTTAACTCAAGATTCCAACCTTAACGTCTCATTCACCGCTTCTTCTTGCCTTCTACAGGACCCTACTCAGGGCTTGATGATTGGGAAGGATGATGTTTCTCACAACTTATACTTTCTGGATCCTACAACAATTCCAATTCTTGTTATTTCTACTTCTTCCGATGTATGGCACAGTAGGCTAGGACATCCTTCTTTCAATAAAATCAGATTTTTGTCATCAAAATCCATCATCAATTCTTCTCCCATCTCTTCTTCTCATCACTTTACAATCTGTCCACAAGCAAAACAAAGAAAACTTTCTTTTCCTTCTAATAATAATCTCTCTAAAAACATTTTTGATCTTGTACATATTGACATTTGGGATCCATTTCATGTTGAATCAATTGATGGTTATAGGTTCTTTCTTACTATAACAGATGATAATTCTAGATCTATATGGATATACTTCTTAAAATCAAAATCCGATGTCAACATCATTTTTCATTCTTTTATAGCCTACGTTGAAAATCAATTTAAAACAATGATTAAAGCTATTAGAAGTGATAATGCCCCGAAACTATAATTTAAAAACCTTCCCAATAGTAAAGGAATACTACATTTTCATTCTTGTGCCTATATACCACAACAAAATTATGTGGTTGAATGCAAACATAAACACTTATTGAATGTTGCACGATCTTTGTTGATTCAATCCAATATTCCTCTTGAATATTGGACTGAATGTATATCCACAACAACCTATCTTATCAATAGGACACCTGCTGCCATTCTAAATCACAAATCTCCATATGAATTGTTAAATGGTAAACAACCTAGTTATGATCATTTAAAAATATTTGGTTGTCTTTGCTATGTTACAACTTCTCCTATTAATAAGCATAAATTCACACCTAGAGCTAATCCTGCAGTTTTCTTAGGATATCCTATTGGTTATAAAGGTTATAAGGTTTTAGATCTGATTTCTAATCAAATCCTAATATCTAAACACATAATATTTCATGAATCCATATTTTCATTTAAGGATAATACCCATGATCACCATGTTAGTGACTTATTTCCATATTTTGTCCTCCTTTTACCCATTCCAGCAGATTTTCTGCTGATTCTGCTAATAACCCTTCCACTGCCACTGCCATAGTTCCTATCTCGGACGAAAATTTGTCTCAATCTCTTCCTAATTCTTCTACTGCTTTAAAACGAAAGAGAAACAGTAGACCACCTCATTATATTTCGAATTATCATTGTTATCATTTAAATTTCAAATCTGATCCATCTTTTACCAAAACACCTTATCCAATTTTCTCTTTTCTCTCATATTCAAAACTGTCAAATCACATAGATTATTTTCTCTAAACATCAGCACTGATAGTGAACCTAAAAACTTTAAAGAAGCATATTTATCTCCTCATTGGACTGAAGCTATGCAACTTGAAGTTAATGCCTTGATAAATAACAATACTTGGTCTCTTTGCTCTTTACCTGTAAACAAGAAATCTGTAGGATGCAAATGGCTATACAAAATTAAATTTATGCTAATGGGACCTTAGATAGATATAAAGCTAGATTAGTAGTAAAAGGCTACACTCAAACTAAAGGAATTGATTGTACTGATACATTTAGTCCTGTAGCGAAAATGGCGAGTGTACGACTTATTTTCTGCCTTCCATCTTCTTTAAACTGGATTATAACTCGAATGGACGTATTGAATGCTTTTTTAAATGGCGAATTGAATGAAGAAATTTACATGAATTTACCACCTGGATATGTACCTAATAAGGGGGAGAAACTACTAACTAATGTTGTATGCAAACTTAACAAATCTATTTCTGGGTTGAAACAATCTTCTAGACAATGGAACATTAAATTCTCCTCTGTGCTTAAGATTTCTGGTTTTAATCAATCCATTTGTGATAATTCTTTATTTTACAAAATTTCTTCAGATTCATTTGTTGCTTTATTGCTCTATGTTGATCATATATTAATTGTTGGAAATAATTTTGCTGTTGTTGAGTCTTTGAAACAAGTTCTTCACTCACATTTCAAGGTAATAGATCTTGGTTGTTGTAAATATTTTTTAGGTTTAGAGATAGCTCGAACTAATACTAGCATTTGCTTAAATCAAAGGAAATATACTCTTGAATTATTGGAACAGTTTGGCCTTTTAGGTTCTAAGCCAGTAAGCATCCCTATGGAAGTGAATGCAAAGTTTTCGGCTTCTGATAGTGATTGGTTGGCTGATCCTAAATACTATAGAATGTTGATAGGTAAACTGATTTCTCTTACTATAACTAGACCAAATATTTGTTTTGCTGTCAATGAACTCAGTCAATATATGTCTGCTCCTACTCAATTACAATTGGTTGCTGCTAAACGTATTTTACGATATCTTAAAGCTTGTCTAGGACAAGGCTTATTTTATCCATCGATTCCTAGCATAACATTGGCTGCTTTTTCGGATGCAGATTGGACATCTTGCTTAGATTCACGAAGGTCAGTGACTGGTTATTGCATATCTCTTGGTAACTTTCTTATTTCATGGAAATCGAAAAAATAGATAACTATATCTCGAAGTAGTACCGAAGCATAATATCTTTCTATTGCCGATGCTACTTGTGAATTGGTATGGAAATTGACTGCCATCTGATTCGGGAAAGGCTTCAATCTGCTTTTATCAAGATGATGCACGTACAAACACACAATCAAATTGTTGATATCTTGACAAAGCCTCTTTCTTCACAACAATTCCATATGTTAACCTCCAAGATGAGAGTTAAAATATTTACTCTCCATCTTGAGGGGAGTATTAGAATATAATATATAATGTAATTAAATTAGTTAATTTGTTAGATTAAATAAAAATTTTTAGGTACAGTTATTGTTTATAAATAGGTGAAAACAATGTATTTTTTGGTTAATCAATAAAAATCACTTTTTCCTTATTCTGAAAAATGATTATATATATGGGTATTAAAGAATGAAATAAATGGGACATGAATGTGTAACATGTAAATTACACTAAAGGTGGTCAATGTGTGTCTCATTCTCATTTATCCTTTTATAAAAATCCAAAATTAAACCTGAAATTTATTTATTAAAAAAATTTTAGTTCTGCATTATACTTTAAAATCATCTATAAAAAAATCTAACTCTAAATACAAAATTCCATTAAAATTTAATTTTTAAAATAAATTTTAAAACATCCAAATGAATATCTAGTTAATGAAATACCATGTGTTAATAATCTTTATCTGAAATGTGAATCCATGGTTTTGGAGTTTGTTTCATAGCCTTCTATATATTGCAAAAGAATGAATTTTTTCTCAGAGAAATTTCTCTCTCATATATCTTGTTTAATATATATAGTTAAATAAACCTAAAAAATCTAACAGATTTACCTTAATAAATCTAATAGATTTACTTATTTTATTACGTTCCCGCAGTCGCAACGTGAGGTGTCCGAATGTTGAGGTTGGCTCTGAAGTAAAAAAATAATGAAGAAGGTAAACCCTTGATGAATATATCCGTATATTGTGATAAGGACGGAATGTGTAAGACTCCGACTTCACCAAACGCCACTTTCTCTCGAACAAAATGGATGTAAATCTCAACATGTTTCATTCGTTGGTGTTGAATCGAGTTCATAGACGATCAATCTAACAGATTTATCCTAATAAATCTAACAGATTTACTTATTCTATCATATATTTCCACTCTAAAACATGAAATCAGATCAATTGGCACGTAAGTAATCGTATTGATTTTTCAATGCCTAAACTAAAATGAAAATTCTTCAAATCATAACAATATATTTGATATATCTAAAATCACTTCTATTATTTTCTATATCCAAAGCCAAAAAACTATACGTGTCTTTTTGACACTTTTCCTTTTATAATTTTCAATTTTATCATTTTCAATGTCTAAAAAATATTCTAAAATTCAATGATTAATGATTTCGTGTTTATCTTTTTCTCTATTGATTTTCAATATATATATATTCTTTATAAAATCATAAATCAATCCTTTATATCAATGTTAGTTTATAGAGTTGAACTAATACACAAAACCATAAAGATTTCATAAAATCTATTCAATAGTATTTAAGTTGTGAATAAATTCACTTTGAAAATGAATTAAAGTGACAAAACGACGAAATTATAAACTTACGTTACAATTTTCATTTCATAATGATTAAAAAATTACTCATATAAATTCTAACCAACATGTTAATATTTGAAATATCATTTAATTAGGAAAGTTGTCGTGTGTTTGTTTCAGGTTGTTGAGAGTCTTGGAGAATAGACTTAATCAAAGGTTGTTGAGAGTCTTGGGGAATGGACTTGATCAAATGTTGCTCAGAGTTTATTAGATTTGACTTGATCATAAAACAACTTGGTAAACTGAAATTTCGGATTTCGGCAAGTGCAGTTAAAAACGACCTCTATAAAAGGAGGATCGTGGATGCTTGGAAGAGTAACCAAGCATTGAGTAAATTATGAGATCTACTTTTAGGTATAGAAAAAGATCTTTGGAGAGTTGCTTGAGTGTGTGATAGGGATTGCTAGCACTGGTCAAACGTGTGTTATTTGAACTTAGGTTTTCATATTCATGGTCTAACTCAGGAGGAGTTAACTTCGGTATTCTCGAGTGCATTGTAAGATGAAACAAGTGTACTTGGAGATTGATACATGAATAAAAAACAATAGTTCGGTGAAACATAATTTATTATTTATATATTTCTGCTATATGTGTTGTCTTTAACATTTTTATTTAGTATCAGAGCAAGTCCCCAAAGATAGATATTCTGTCTATTGTTTGGTGTGAGATCCTAAAACACAACATGGAAATTCCAAGAGATATGTATTTTTTTTGAAGGTCGATTATGCTAAATGCATCCGATTATAGATATTAGAAAATGAAAATACGTACAAATATCCGAGGGATAGACGAGGATGTGTAGAGTGCTGTGAATAATGGATGGAGTCCACCCATGGTGATCGATGAACATAGAAATTCGAAGGAAAAACCATCTAATCAGTGGATGCCTAGCGAGAAACGAAATTCAACTTACAACGCTAAAGCACTTGGAACAATTTCTGCATCCAAGGACATCAATGAGCTCAGGAAAATTCAAGAATGTGAATCTGCAAAAGAAACATGAGACACGTTAGAGATCATTCATGAATGTACCTTAAATGTTAAAAGAACTAATCTTGATATCTTAGAATATCAGTTTGAAAAATTAGAGACAAATGAATATGAAAGTGTAAAAGAATTCAGTGGGAAGATAAAAATCTGGTAAAAAAACTTTTGAGAGGTTTATCGAAAAAGTTTCATGTTTAGAAAGCCGCAATAAATATGGTTCTAAATACTGATACGATGAGTTTCAAGTAAATTGTTGGAATTCTTGTTGCATACGAATTGAAGTTTTAACTTGAACAAGATTCTACAAACAAGGATATGGACAAAGGAATTATTCTCAAAGCTACGGAAGAAAGTTTGAGGATGAATAAATTGGAAGAAAATGTGATATTGATAGCCAAGAAATTTGAGAAATTCATGAAGAATCGAACTGGAATGAAACACATAAATATTAAAGAGAAAGTGAAGATAAAAGAAGGAAAATCGGGGGTACAATGTCACGAATGTAAGGGATTTGGACATATCAAATCTGAGTGTCCAAGCATTCTAAAAAGAGAAATATGTTGAAGAATTTATGTGAAATTCAATGTTACAAGTGTAAATGATTTGAACACACTAGCAACGAATGTATATTCAAATTCAGAATCTAAAGAAAGCGGTGATGAAGAAAATGCAAATTTTGTGGCATTCATTGGAATAATTGATCAATACGAAGACAAGATCAAAGAAGAAGGTGATAGCGATAATGAGGATGTAAATGTGGAAACCATTTACAACGAATGGCTAAACATGAGCAAACTCAACATAGGGTTGGTCATTAGAAAACAACTTCAAGAAACCCAAAAGATCTTAATTCAGAAAGAAGAAGAAATTGTAATGACTCAGAAACAACTTGAAGTAACAAACAAGCAATTGAAGATGCTCACGAATGGAACAAAAATTCTTGATCATTTGTTGACCATGAGAAATAAAGATACCAATCATCATGTTCCCTTGGAAGTAAGAAAAAGTTACAAACGAAGTTTGTTTCGAGTAGAAATCTTGTAGATATTTCAACTATAAATTACTCGCCTTCAAGCGCACATGGTTTAGTTAGAAGAACACCTCAAATTAAAGTTGATCTTCAGCCGAAAAACAATACCAGATGTTATTACTGCGGAATCTGGGGACATAAGCAATACAAGTGTTTTAAAAAATTGAGAGATAGTCTAAGTAAGTATTCTAACCTCAAATTTAAAAAGATTTGGATAAAAAAAAGTGATCTTCAATGCAAAGTTGCTTATATTTTTACTCAAATTGATAAATCTCACACTTGGAACTTTGATAGTGGATGTTCTAGACACATGACATGGAATAAAGAACATCTATCAAATTTTAGTGAAAGAGTGAATGCTGGAAGTGTTACATTTTGTAATGGAAACAAAGGGAAAATCAATGGACAAGGAGATCTACAAATTTCCGGATAATCCATGTTAAACAACGTTCATTATGTGAAGGGTATGCGATCATCAAACAATTGCTATGCATGGAGAGATTGAATAAAGGAGTTTGAAAGTGATGAAAGATGATCAAATTTTGGTAAAATTTGCAGATTCAAATTTCGTTCGAGATATTTCTAAACTATGTCTTGATAATCTTGACGTGTACAAATCATTTCAGGTAGGTAAACATGTCAGAATGAATCATTTTTTTGGAAAGTTTAAAAGAAAACCAACGAAAATTGATTATGTGCCAATCGATCGTCAACTAAATGCATCTTTACAAAACCCCTCGATTTGGATCATTATGCATGTTTGGAATAATCACTTAGAAGTTTGTGAGCCCTAGGCAATTATGTTTATTAGTTCCGACTCTTTGAATTGACTTGAGATAAAATTAGGAATATGTATATAAGAAAGTGAGAATAATTTTTGGAGCTAATGATATGTTTATTTGTACTTGATTTATCAAGATCGCTTAAGCTTTATTGAAGTACACATATGCTAGCAAACTTATCCTTTTCTTTGAGATTAAATGTTTGACGTAAAAAAAAGTTTAGTTCTGTTACTCCTCCAATGATTCAATGGTTCTGCTCGAGTCTAAAAAGAGGTTGTTATGAGTATTTTGCTCGGGTCTAAATTGAGAGACATTCAAATTCAGTTCTATAACTTCCTAAGGCACAAAGCTAAATTATTCTTAAATATTCTGCTATGATTCAAATGGAACATAAGGGTATATCTACAAAAAGATAGCCTAGAAATGTGTTATCTAAAGAAAATTTTGTCTAAACAACGTCATAGAAGTAGAGATCAGAGAAAAAGAAAAGAAAAGAAATAGAAAAGAAGAGAAAAAGAATTATATAAAAAATTTGGCTAATAAATGTACTAAAGATTGCTAAGTGAATCCGATGATAGGTTAAATACACTTAAACGGAAAACGTAACTCTAAAACTTATTCTTGTTTGTCTTATATATTTTCCATGGATTTTATTAAATGTGGTTTAAAAATAATGACCTACTGAACTTTTTTAGGGNCATCAAATTGCTGAACCCTGTGCAAGAAACATCAATAATCGATATTTAAATTAGTTCATTAGATATGCGTGACTAATCTTTATTGATTTTGAATATCTGATCACACAAACAGGGAGAAAAAATGGAGGTTCTAGCTTTGGATATATGGTGATCAAAGTATGACGAAATGAATGTATTAACGATCTGTGATGATTATGTTTGACTAATGTTATTAAATTTTTATGCACAAATTTGAGTTGACGTGATCAGAAATTCAAAGGGTTTATTGGATTTTAAGCTCTTGCCTTTTCTTTTTCTTTTCTTTTATTTAGGTCGATACGTTGAATTGTACGAAGCACCTTATCCGAAACTTTAGCTCACCAATTTGTTTCATGACCAAGTCAAATCCAATAAACTCTCAACCCGGGGCCATTTTTTAGCTCAAAATCTTTTATTTAGTTCGATACGTTGGATTTTTAGAGCCGGAGATGCCCTTTTCAAGTTTCTTAGGATACACAACCCAGTTCTTGTCAATACGCCGCTTGCATTCGTTTTTCTCTCGGTATTCCTTTTACTTCCTATTTCCTATTTGCGTACTCGTGTTGTACACCTTTTCCGCTTTTTGTTTTTGTTTTCGTCGTGATTAAGCGATTGCAATATTGAATTGTACGACGGTTTTGAAATACCATAACTTTGCGTACAAAGGACCAAATTACTTGATCTTTTCACAACTCATTAATCTGATCGAGATAAAAAACGCCCCGGGTTGCTAGAGGCAGCCTGGCCCCGTTTTTAAGCTTAAAGCCTTTTATTTTGGTCGATACGTTGGATTTTTAGATCCGCGAGATGCCCTTTTCGAGTTTCTTAGGATAAGCAAGTTATTTCTTATTAGTATGCCGCTTGCGTTGCGTTTGTCTCTCGGATATTCCTTTTGCTTCCTATTTCCTATTTGCATATTCACGTTGCACCCCTTTTCCGCTTTTTGTTTTTGTTTTCACCGTGATTAAGCAATGACAACATTGAATTATACGACGAGCTTTGAACTACCATAACTTTGCGCACGAAGCACCGATTTACTTGATTTTTTACAACTCATTCATCTGATTGAGATATAAGACGACTTTGGGTTGCTAGAGGCGTCCTTTATCTGGAAAAGATGAATGAGATGTGAAATATGAAGTAATTCGGTGCTTTATACGCAAAGTTATGATATTTCAAAGCTCATCGTACAATTCAATGTGGTAATCGTCTAATCATTACGAAAACAAAAACAAAAAACAGAAAAAGGATGCAACACTAGTATGCAATAGCAAATAGGAAGCAAAAGGAATATCCGAGAGACAAACGCAACGCAAGCGGCATACTGACAAGAAGTGACTTGCGTATCCTAAGAAGCTCGAAAATGGCATCTCCCGACTCTAAAAATCCAACGTACCGACCAAAATAAAAGGGTTTGAGCTTGAAAACGGGGTTAGGCTGCCTCTAGCAACCTAGGACATCTTTTATCTCGATTAGATGAATGATTTGTGGAAAAATCAAGTAATTCGGTGCTTCGTACGCAAAATTATGGTATTTCCAAGCCCGTCGTACAATTCAATGTTTTAATCGTTTAATCACGATGAAAAAAAACAAAAATGCGGAAAAGGGGTGCAACAAGAGTACAAAAATATGAAATAGGAAGCAAAAGGAGTATCCGAGAGACAAATGCAACGCAAGCGGCATACTGACAAGAAGTGAGTTGCGTATCCTAAGAAACTCGAAAAGGGCATCTCCCGACTCTAAAAATCTAATGTATCGACCAAAATAAAAGGCTTTGAGCTTGAAAATGGGGTCGGACTGCTTTTAGCAACCCAGGGCGTCTTTTATCTTCATCAGATGAATGAGTTGTGAAAAAAATCAAGTAATTCGGTGCTTCATACACAAAGTTATGGCATTTCAAAGCATGTCGTACAATCCAATGTTGTAATCGCTTAATCACAGCGAAAACAAAAAGAAAAAGCGAAAAAGGGGTGCAACACGAAGACACAAATAGGAAATAAGAAGTAAAAAAAATATCGGAGAGACAAACGCAATGCAAGCGGCGTATTGACAAGAACTGACTTGTGTATCCTAAGAAACTCGAAAAGGGCATCTCCCGTCTCTAAAAATCCAACGTATCGACCTAAATAAAAGATTTTGAGCTCAAAAAGGGTCCTAGTCTGAGAATTTATTGGATTTGACTTGGTCATGAAACAACTTGGTGACCTGAAATTTTGGATAAGATGTTTCTGTAATTTCGACAAGTGCTGTTAAAAACGATCTCTATAAAAGGAGGATCGTGGAAACTTTAAAGAGTAACCAAGTATTGAGTAAATTGTGAGATATACTCTTAGGGATAGAAAAAGATCCTTGGAGAGTTGCTTGAGTGAGTGGTAAGGATTGCTAGCACTGGTAAAACGTGTGGTTTTTTGAACTTTGATTTTCATATTTATGGTCTAATTCAGGAAGAGTTAACTGTGGTATTCTCAGATAAATTGTAGATAAATTGTAAGACAAAACAAATGTATTTGGAGATTGATATATAAATAAAAACAATAGTTTAATAAAACAAAATTTATTATTTATATCTTTTCGCTATATGTGTTACCTTTTTAACATTTTCACAACAATTAGACAAAAATATAATTGATGTGATTTACATCTGTTGATAACGAGACTATATTTCAAAATTCTCATAAACTAATTAGTAACACTCAACTGAAATGGCATCACTTAGTCTAATGACGAACTGCATATTATATGTTTAATATCGATAGAAGATAATTAGTTCTTCAATTCAAAACCAAACCTAATGCTACAAAGAAATAATAAAATAATTTAGTTAAGCATTCATTCATTCTCCATTATTTTTCTTTTAACTTAAAATGACATTTTTTAGTTTGAAACTTAATGGGTTAATTAAGAAAAACTTGTCACTTGACATATAGAATTTAAATTTAAACGTTCGAACAATGAATTTGAACTAAATATCTGTAAAAGATAAAATAAATTATATTCTACTTCTACTTTATTTTTTCATCACTCAAAATCCAAATTCTTGTAAAAAAAACCCTTGATATTCTTGTGGATCCGTACGTAGGGTTTTATGATAATTTCAAATAAATAAAAGTTGTGGGAGATAAGAACTATGAAACCTTTAAATCAAACAAAAAACCATAAATTTACATGTATATAAATTAACAATAATTCCAATATGTTTGACTAACCATACATAGAGGTGATTTGATCTAAACCAAACTAGATCTTTATTGACAATCCAACTAGTCTAATTACCTTTCCTTAAATATGTTTTGTATTAGCCTAAAATGATGTGTGTATCAATGTCTTGGTTATAAAAAAAGAGATAAATATTAATGTATTTCAATTTAAACATTATTTAGAATTTATAGTCGTTTAGTTTAAAAATTAATTAGAATTTTAGGAGATTATTTTAGAAATTATTTAAAATAATGTGTATAAATATATGATGAATTGATCAATAAGAGATAATTTGATTTTTCAAATTATTATCATGAAATCAAAGCCTGGTTAATTCGTTTGTTTAAGATTATAAAAAAATTACAACCAAGCGCAAGTTCTTGGTTCGTGGGTCCAATCGTCGTATGTCCTTGACTAGAACGATTTCTCCTATTCGTGGGTTCCAATCATCGTCTGTCTGGTTTCAGCAGTCAACTAGAGAAATTGTAGTTTCAGAAGCTGTATCGGAGAAACTGTTCTTTACACCAAAGCTCCGGCACCAACACTGATGAGATCCTCACTGAATTGACACTCTAGAACGTAGGTAAACACGAGATAATCCTTGCTACAGCCGAACCGAGAGACTCTCCTACACAAGGCGTATGGATCGAATGGTCACACGAGAGTTACGGAAGACTCTCGATATACCTAAGATCGATTTAGTTGGATATGATACACCAAAGAAATCGAAATATTTTTTGTCGGATATTACGCACCAACAAGAACGTTTCTCACAGAGAGAAGATTTGATAATTCAAAAATGAGGGTTGTGTTCCTAGAGTGGACGACTACATAAGGAAGAAGGAGACGAGGAAGAGTCACACGTGAAATTAACTTCCCTTGTTTAATTCTTCTTTGACTTTTTTATTAAAGTAAAGGAAATACACTGATAGTTTGCCTCGATACGATCGGCGTATTAAGCCTCGGATTAACAAATAGGAAGACGTAAGTGATTTGTTGCCTCGTTAAAAACCCACCATTGCAAAACCACATGGGATAAAACCAACGGTGGGAAAAGAGTACACACGAAACACTTGCCTATTTTTTGATCGTTGTCAAGTAATCTTCGGGGTGAAGTACGACTCGGATGTTGAAGTCTTCTTAGTCTTAGCACGGGTCACGGGACCTTCTTGTATTGTTAAGGCGTTCTCTTCATGTTCGGGTTCCTCAATGTTGTCCATGTTCGTATCATCCCCTCCCTCTTGAGAAAGATTTATCCTCATATCTGCTTGACCTGCAATAAAAAGCATCGAATTAGCAACATTAAAATTGGAACTCACGTTATACTTACGTTGCAAGTCGAGTTGATAAACGTTGTTGCTAATTCTTTTGGTTACTGTGAAGGGTCCATCGATCTGAGGCATCAGCTTTGATTTTATCTCGTTCGGAAATCACTCCTTTCGCAAATGAATCCACACTTGGTCGCTGGGTTCGAAAATCATTTGCCTCCGTCCCTTGTTTGCTTGCTTTGCATAGAGTTTTGTTTTCTCCTCTATGTTCTTTCTGGCCTTCTCGTGGATCTGCGGTACCATTTTAATTTTCTTTTCTCCATCCAAACTAACTTGTTCACTCAAAGGTAACGACATTAGATCCAAAGGTGAGGTGGGTTGAACCCATAAATGATTTCAAACGTCTTAAAAAAATCCGGTAAATTTAAAAGAGGTGCATGAATAAGCTTCTCTTTTAGCGTTTGGAATGCTTCTTCTTGTGCTTCTCCCCACTCGAATCCAACGTTTTTCTTGATAACTTCGGTGAGTGGGGCTGCCAAGGTGCTAAAGTCCTTTATGAAATGACGATAGAACCCCGCGAGTCCATGGAAGCTTTGGACTTCCCCGACATTCTTTGGACTAGGCCATTCCTTAATGGCTTTAACCTTCTCTTCGTCCACTTTAACTCCATCTCCACTTACCATTAAGCCTAGAAACACAATGTTATCCGTACAAAATGTACACTTCTTCAGATTAGCATAGAGCTCTTCCTCTCTAAACACATTTAAAACCGATTCTAAGTGCCCAATGTGTTCTTCTAAGCCTTTACTATAGAATAATATGTCATCAAAATAGACCACAACAAATCGGCCTATAAATTCTCTAAGAACGTGATTTATTAGGCACATGAAAATACTAGGTGCATTTTTCAACCCGAAAGACATCACTAACCATTCATATAAAATGTGTTTAGTCTTAAATGTAGTTTCTCGTTCATCACCCTCTTTCATTCTAATCTGATGATATCCGCTCTTAAGGTCAATCTTCGAGAATATCCTAGACCCATGCAATTCATCAAGCATATCATCTAATCTAGGATTGGAGTGTCGAAACTTAAGCGTAATATTGTTGATTGCTCGACAATCAACACACATACGCCAACTTCCCTCCTTCTTTAGCACAAGTAAGACGGGAACGACACACGAGCTCATTCTCTCTCGGATGTGTCCCTTTGCCATGAGTTCCTCTGCTTGTCTTTGAAACTCTTTAGTCTCAACTGGGTTGGTACTATAAGCTGGTCGATTTGAAGTGCGGCTCCAGACACGAAGTCTATTTGGTGTTCGATGCCGCTTATAGGAGGTAATCTTGTAGGATTGGCTTCAGGAAAAACATCCTAATAATTCTGCAACAAAGATGTATCTCACTCGGCAACACCAGTGTAAGGTTAGTTAAGTTCGAAAGAGCTTCCTTAAACACAAGTAACAAAACCGATTGACTAGAGTGAAGAGATTTCTTATCTCATCCGATTTAGCGTAGAAGTTTGATGACTTTGGTAAGCGTTCTTCTTTGTTTGAGATGCATTTGATCTTGTTGCACTTCTCTTGGCGTCAAAGGTATAAGGACCATTTTCCTGCCATTAAACTCAAATCAATGTTTATTAGTAAAACCGTTATGTAAAACCTTACGATCCGATTGCCATGGTTTACCGAGAAGGATATGGCTCGCTTCCATGGGAAGAACATCACACAAGATCTCATCCTCATATTTTCCAATGGTTATAGGCACGGTCACTTGGTTGATCATGTTCATTTCACCGTTCTCATTGAGCCATTGTAGTTTATAAGGCTTCGGGTGCTTCATAACTTTCAAACCGAGTTTTCGGACCATGGTAGTACTTGCTACATTAGTGCAACTCCCTCCGTCTATAATCAGGCTACACACCTTCCCTTGGACAAGGCAACAGGTATGGAACAAGTTCTGTCGTTTTTCTTGCGCATCGGATTTAGTTTGCACACTCAAAGATCTTCTTGTTACCAATAAATCCCCTTTAACTGGTTCTTCTTCATACTCCTTGGTCAAAGATTCAGATTCGTCGTCCTCGGATTCAATCTCGCCATCCTCACGAATAACCATAACCCTCTTGTTTATGCATTCATCCGCATAATGGCCCATTCCTTAACACTTAAAGCATTTCAAATCCCGAGACCTAGATGCAGTTACCTCGGCTTTTCCTTTGTCTTTTTGAACCGTTGGAACCATCTTTACCTCTTCTTTGGCTGCTTGGATATGCTTGTTACTTCTATAATAACTCGTCTTTTCATCTCGTTGAAAACTGGATTTTCCAGCCCCAAAGTTAGAACGAGCGTTTCCTTTCCTTTTGAGTTGTTGCTCGATTAAAATCTCTTTGTGTAGCATCTGTTCTGTTTCAACATAATGATACATCTTCAAACTATCTTGAATTTTCAGATTTAATCCCCCAAAGAACCGAGACATGAGAGCTTCCCTATCCTCCAAACTGCCAGCCTTTAACATAAGCAATTCCATTTCTTGATAGTACTCTTCTACAGTTCGATTCCCTTGAGTGAGGTTTCTTAATTTCCTATGCAGCTCTAATTGATAATGATTTGGAACAAACCGTCTACGCATTATAGCTTTCATTTCCAGTCACATTTCTATAGGTTCCTCTCCATTACGTCGCCTATAAGTTACTAACTGATCCCACCAACTCAATGCATAATCATAGAACTCCGTTGTAGCTACTCTAACCTTCTTGATCTCAGCGTAATGCTGGCAATTAAACACAAGATCCTTCCATGGAATGGAGGGATCTTGAGCTTAAGACCTGCAAGATCGTTTCTTGGATTGCCCCTATTTTCTCGCACCCCTTGACGTCGTCTTATAGGCTATTCCAAGAAGAGGATGAACTGCCTTGTTCATAATAATCATTATCTTTTTCTTGCTGAATCCTTTCTTGTGGATTATGATTATGATTTATTCTTTGTCGGTCCTGAAGTTCTTGCTGAATCTCCTATCTAAACTCCTCCATTTTAGCGATCATAGTTCGCTCCAAATGAGCCATAAGAGCTTCGATTAACAGCTTGTTCACTTGGCTGGATTCTTATCCATTTTCTCCCATTGCAGATGACGAACAACATGCATCACACGAGCAGCAAACGAACAAGACACGCAGCACAACGAGCAACCAACACACGCAGCACAAACGAGCAGCGAACACACGCATCACAAATGAGCAGCAAACACACACAACACAAATGAGCAACCAACGAACAACACACGCAGCACAACGAGCAGCCAACACACACAATACAACGAGCAACCAACACACGCACCACAAACGAGCAACCAACACATAAAAGATCAACCGAGAAGATGAACAGACCTTTTCTAGAGTGAGCTCTGATACCACTTGATGAGATCCTCACTGAATCAACACTCTAGAACGTAGGTAAACGCGAGATAATCCTTGTTTCAGTCAAGCCGCGAGACTCTCCTACATAAGACGTATGGATCGAATGAGCGCACGAGAGTTATGGAAGACTCTCGATATACCTCAGATCAATTTAGTTGGATATGACACACCAAAGAAATCGAAATATTTTTGTCGGATATCACACACCAACAAGAAAAGTTTCTCGCAGAGAGAAGTTTTGATAATTCAAAATGAGGGTTGTGTTCTTGCCCTAGAGTGGACGACTACATAAGGAAGAAGGAGAAGAGGAAGAGTCACACGTGACATTAACTTCTTTTCTTTAATTCTTGTTTGACTTTTTTATTAAAGTAATAGAATTAAAGTAAAGGAAATACAACGATAGTTTGCTTCGATACGATCGACGTATGAAACCTCGGATCAACAAATAGGAAGATGTAAGTGATTCATGACCTCGTTAAAACCCATCGTTGGAAAAACCACATAGGACAAAACTTATTGTGGGAAAAGAGTACACACGAAACACTTGCCTATTTATTGATCGTTGTCAAGTGATCTTTAGCGTGAAGTACAACTCGAATGTTGATGTCTTCTTGTAGAGTCAAGCACTCGTCATGAATCTGTACGGCTGCAAGTAGTCGTCCGATGGCTTTCTTGAGCTTCCTAGCCTTAGTACGGGTCACGAGACCTTCTTGTATTGTTAAGGCGTCCTCTTCATGCTCGGGTTCCTCGATGTTGTCCATGTTCATATCAAACACGCTCTGCGTACTTTCCAGCATTTAGAACCCTGGCGATCCATTCGACATGGAATTAAGGCCTCGTTTCGTGCGACCTCAATATTGACTTCATCATTTTTGCTTTGCCTCATCCTTCATCGATATTGGTAGCAGAACTCATCCTTCGTCAATCCTTCGTCCATCCTTCATCTATCCTAGTAGTAGAACTCATATTCTTGACTGAAGGAGGAACACATATGTCACGAGTGACTGTAAAGCACACCAGTCTCATTCATTTCGGATCGGTTTATCGACCTATTCGGTTCTCGTCTGTCACTTCTCCGGCCGTGTTCACTACAGATTCTCCCAAACTGTAGCCATTGCTCTTGGGACTACAAGTTTTTGCAATCACCATTAAAGCTCAAGTATTCTCCATCAGTCACCATTATGTATTGCTCTGTCGGTTCCAGATCTATTGTTTTATCGATTTCGTCTATCCTTTTGGTTCTGGATCTATTGCTACGTCGATTCTAGAATGGGTGGTTTCTTTACCGTAATTTCACTTTGCTATTGACCCCGACTCCAGAACTGTCGCGCTGTTATTCAGCAAAACATCAACCGTGATATCAGATTACTTCAATGAAACATAGTGTAATGCCTTTGTTATATTGGTTATATTGGTGTATATAACGCCTATACACAATTGATTTTTATTTTATAGAATGATTTTTAAGTCCATTTGGTGTGTATAAAATTAATTGAAGAGGAAGGTAATTATATTATAAAAAAAATCATTGTCGGTTAATCCGTATGATCTCTCGTCTAGTTATAATCCAGGATGTGTTTTGTCTGAATTTCTTCTCACGAATCACGATTACATTGATTGGGCTCATGAACTACGAATTGCTCTTTACAATAGCCTAGTAAAGGTTCTGATGATTTAGAGGACTGTTGGGCAAAGAATATTGTAATCGTTTTTTGGGTACGCAGTACATTTGCTCCTATTATACGTGCGAGTGTTTCTCATTTTGAAATTGAAAAGGATTTGTGGGATTATATTAAGGCACAATATTCATTATCCAATTGTTCTCGTATTCTCTATTTAAAGCTGACTTGTTTTCCCGTCGACAGAAGAATATGACAGTCTAAGCTTATTTCAACAAGCTTAAGAGGTTATGGGAAGATTTGAGTTCTTGTGATCATTTGCCTCACTGTGAATGCAAAGGTTGTACATGTGGTGGTTGCATGTGCAATTAACTGAGAAATTGGTGAAAAAGCAAGAAGATGATCGAGTTCATTTGTTTCTTCTTATTCTTGATTATGCTCGATATGGAACAATTCATTCCAATAATTTAGCACTAGTTCCATTACCCAATCATATCATGAAAGATGAGGATTCTCGTGTTTTTTCATCTATTACAGATGACAAATCTACTGATGTGATGGTGCTTGCGGATAAAACGGATACCAATATCGTTTGAAAAATGAAGTTTGTGATCCCAATCTTGTGTGCTCGTATTGTGGTTTTTGTGGTCATACATCAGGCAAATGTTTCCAATTGGTTGGGTTTTCTAAGATGTTTCAGGGCCATCGTGATCGAAATACTTCTGTTGGTACAAGCAAAAGTTGTGGAACTTCCAATTGTGGTCGTGGTGCTTATGTAGTTCGTGCTAATGTTACCTCTATTCACCACTGCTCAACTGCTAATCGAGATAAGGGCTCTAACCCAATTGGATTAGATGGTTTTCTCTAGTAAAAAACTAAAAAAACTTCTTAATGTCATTTCCATCAAACTTGGTGCGAGTGAACAAAAATCAAGTAAGGCCTTGTCGGTTCCAGGATTTTTGGAATCAGGTGCAGGAAATCATATGACAGGATGTGCAGATGTTCTCTTTAATGTTGTTTCCATGTCTGTGTGCTAATTTGGTTTGCCCAATGGATGACATACATTTGTTGTACAAAGAGGATCGGTTCCTCTTTGTGGAAACTTCGTCTTGCATAGTTTTTTTCGTACCTTATCTTAGTTGCAATTTAATCTCTTTATCATAACTTATTCCCATTATAAATCTCGTGATTCATTTCATTGCTCAGTTTTGTGTACTTTAAGACTGCACTACGAGGATGTTGATTAGAGTAGAGTGGGTGAGCAACATGAAGGACTATTTCATGGGTGTTGTGATTGTTAGAACATGTATCTACACGTGATGCTTCTATTGATTTGTGGCATGATTGTTTGAGACATCCAACTTTTCAAGTTTTATCTTCGCTTCCTAGCCTTAAATTTGATTCTAGTTTAAAAACTATGTCGAATAAAGTCTATGACACATGTCTTGGTGCTAAAAAGAGACGACAAGGTTTCTCACTCAGCAGTAATAAGACTGCTCATATTTTTCAACTTGCTCATTATGATTTTTGGGGTCTGTATTGTACAACTTTATATTTTGGAGCTCGTTATTTTCTAACGATAGTTGATGATTCCTCTCCTGTGATCTGGCCCTATTTATTGCGAACCAATTCGATGTTTCTACACACTTGTGTAATTTTTGTGCTCTTGCGAACCGTCAATATTCAACAACGGTCAAACAAATTCGTAGCAATAAGTCACTGAGTTTTCGTATATACGTGATTTTTTTGCTAATCAGGATATTTCACGAAGCTTCATGTGTTCGAATCCCAGAGCAAAATGGTCGCGCTGAGCGAAAGCATAGACATATCTTTAAGGTTGCTCGTGCATTGTTATTCCTAGTAGCAATACCAATTGATAGCAAAAGTATTTTTACCCCTGGTTATCTTATCAATTTTACTCCAAACTCAACTTTGAAGGTAAGCACTACTAAAAAAAATGTCAATCAACAGACGAATCAACATATTCGTCTATTGAGATATTTACCAATGGATTCCAACAGACCATTCCATTGAAATATTTACCAACGGATTCCATGTTGAACCGTTGAAAATCCTTATTCTTTACCAACTGATGTCCATTGCAATTTTTTCAAATTTCCAACGGACATCTGTTAGAATTTTCAGTGGCATCAGTTGAAAATTACAACGGATGCCCCTTAGAAAAAGTCATAATTACAAAAAATTGTCGCATAACCTTCTTCACGTTTTCAAGGGGATCTGTTAGAAATTTCAACGATACCCCTTGAAAAAAAGAAAGATTGTGATATGACATTCTTTGATTGGACATCGATTTCAACAGGCATTCATTGGAATTTCCAACGGATTCCCGTTAAAAATTAGGATATTTAAGATATTGAACACTTCATTTCAATATATTCAACAAAATCTCTCAAATCCTATCAAAACCTCTACCAAACAAATTAAACATCATTCGGTATGATGATGGAATGATTCATTGATCATATAGGATAGAATTAAACATCTCCGCCATCATTCATTTTTGCATTGTCGGGATATAAGAACAAGAAGACGATAATGTTTTATATGATTTATAGGATATATTATTTATTTTTATTGTTTTTTTAAATATCAAATTAAAATTTTTGATACATTTGAATTAATGTCTTAAATTTAATATTTTTAAATATTTTTAAATTTTTAAATTTTCCATGAAATTGTCGGATGCCCCTTAATTATACAATCATAATATCAATGACCATCCGTTGATATATTAAAAATTTATACTGAAAATTACCAACTGCAACCGTTGAAAATTTTCAATTTTCTCGTGAAACATTTCAACGAATACACGTTAATAGTCATTTGGGCATCCGTTGACAATTCTAATGGACATCCATTTAAGTTTCCAATGGATGCCCGTTGAAAATTTCAACAACTTTTTCCATTAAAATCCGTTGATATTTTTCAATGGATTTTGGTTGTTGAAACTCCGTTAGAAATTGCAACGGATGTGTTTTTTCAAAGGCCAATTATCAACGGTCATGGATTCATTAAAATACGTTAAAAGTGGTTGAATTCGACGAAAAAAATGTCATTTCCAATAGATTTGGTCGCTAAAAATGATATAGACACCATTTGAAATCCCGTAAACTAAACCAGATCTTGAAAATCTATTGTGTTTGGATCACATTGTTACGCCTATAACCTTCAACATGGTGGTGATAAATTTATCTCACGTAGTCGTCGTTGCATGTTTATGAGTTATCCTTTTGGTTAGAAAGGTTGGAGATTGTTCATTCTTGAGCAACGTGTCTTCTTTGTTTCTCGAGATGTGAAGTTCTTTGAAGACGAGTTCCCTTTTTGCACCATTGCTTCAACAGATGCTCTAGTCTCTACATCTAGTTCTACTCTAGTAGCTCCTACTTTCGATGAAATTGTGGAAGTTAACATTCCAATAGTTGATGGTTTGAATGTTCCAATTGAAGAACATATTTCAAGTTCATTGACCTCATCTAATTAAGAACTGTGGTCTCTGGAACATTTAGGTTGGGGCAAACGTACCAAATACCCGTCTACAAAATTACAAGATTTCATCGTCAACACAGTTCGTGTTTTAAATCATTCACAAGATGCTTCGTCTTTCTCTAGTACGTCTTATCATATTTCTACTTACTTGTCAAGTGATCATTTTCTAGCAGCCATTGCACCTTTGCAGCATCTATTACTACACAGATTGTACCTCGTAATCACGCGGAGGTACTTCGTGATGATCATTGGTCTCGAGCCATGAAAGATGAACTCGACGACTTCGAAAAGAATCAGACGTGGTCACTAGAATATTTACAACCAGGAAAGAAAACAATCAGATGTAAGTGGTCTATAAGATGAAATATCATCCGATGGTACAATGGAACGATACAAAGTTTGTCTTATGGTTCTTGGTAATAATCTGGTTGAATGTATTGATTATGGCGATATATTAGCATCAGTGCAAAAAATGACAACAATATGAATAAGGGTGCAAAAAAGAGTCCTGCCCACGGGCCCACCCGAAGCCCGCACGAAAATAAGCGGGCTCGGGTCTATAAATCTAGGGCCCAAATGAAACCGGACTTTCGAGCTCAGGCTATTAAAAAAGCCCGACACGTTTTAGCCCGGCCCGCCGGGATTCAGGCCGAAGGCAATTAAAAAAAACCTATGTCTTTCGGCTGAGTGACTCAATCCTATCGTGTTACCCTGATTCTCCCTCCCATGTTACCCTCCCTAAGTGTTACCCTCCCTTCTCTCATGTTACCCACCCTTTCGTGTTACCGTCTTTGGCTAAGTCTACCGTGTTACCCTCCCTCCCGTCTGGTGTTACCCTCCTCCTCTCCTCCTTCCTTCTTTGGCTAAGCTTCGTCTTCTCTGGTTAGAGCTTTTTCGTATGCTTCGGTGTTCGTCTTGTTCGGTCTTCTTCCGGTCCTTTCACTCTTTCTGTCTTCGTGCCCTCCCTTCGGTCTTTCGGTCTACGAATGCATCCGAGAAACCATGTACCTAGTAGCCAACGGTGTAAACACGAACCCTGACAAAGGAGCAAAAAACGTTACCGCTGCCCGAACCCGAAGCCCATCGGGCCGGGCCAAGGTTTTGAGGCATGTATAAATCGGGCTGGCCCGAGCCCGTGTTCACCGGGCCAACATGGGTTCGGGCCGAGCCAGGTCGGCCCGAATGACACCCCTAAATATGAATATACTTAGTTGTGGTGGTTGCGCTTAATTTGGAGGTTCATCAGATGGATGTACTCAATGATTTCTACATGGTGATTTACATGATAATGTTTATATGAAGCTTTCACCTGGTTTTCGAGATGATACAAATCTTCGAGTTTGTCGCCTATATAATTCGTTATGTGGTCGCAAACAAGTTCCAAGGTGTTGGTTTGCTAAGTTGTCTGAAGCTTTACATTGCTATGGTTTTATCTAGTTATTGGTGGATTACTTGTTGTTTACTCTTCATAAGGGTGACGTTAAACTAAGAATTTTAGTTTATGTAGATGATTTGATAGTCTCGACAACTCTTCATCTCATATTCAACATTTCAAGAGTTATCTAAGTTCTTGATTTTACATGAAAGATCTGGATACTTTAAAGTATTTTTTTGGTATTGAGGTTGCTCGCAACACATATAGAATATATTTATGTTAGCGAAAATATGCACTTGACATTATTTTAGAAACAAGATTGTTGGGATCCAAACCGTATTTCTTCCCTATGGAACAGAATCATCGTCTAAGACTTTTCACAACACGGCTTCTCTCTAATCCTGAACATTTTCGACATTTCATCGGTCGACTTGTTTACCTTTGTATCACCCGTCTAGACTTGTCTTACAATATCCATACGTTATCACAATTTCTCTAGAATCCCGCAGATGACCATTGGGATGTTGCTTTACGTGTGGTTCATTACTTGAAGACTACCTCGGGTTAAGGTATTCTTCTCAAAGCCAATGTTGATTTATCTCTGGTGGCATGGTGTGATTCAGATTAAAAATATTGTCCTTGAACTCATCGTTCAGTCATGGGGTGCTTTTTTTTCTCTAGGTGGTTTACCTATTTTGTGGAAGACCAAGAAGAAACAAACGATATCTTGTTCATCCGCCGAAACTTAGTATCATGTCATGGAAATGATTATATATGAAATAAAATGATTAAAGTCATTGCTTGTGAGTCTAGGTGCCCTCACACTCGTCCTTTTGAGTTTTATTGCGATAGTCAATCCGCTATCGATATTGCTGTGAATCTGGTTTTCCATGAACGTATAATGCACATTGAGGTCGACTGTCATTTCATTCGCAATGAGATTCTCTCTGGAATGCTAGTCACACTTCATGTTTCTACTTTTGATTCAGTTAGCCGATATTCTAATGAAATTATTTAAGAAAAAGGAATTTGATGTGTCCATTTTCAAGTTGGACATATAAAATCTGTACGCACCAACTTTAAGAAGGGGGAGGGGTAATAAGAGATAAATATTGATGTATTTAAATTTAAAAATTAGCGAGAATTCTAGGAGACTATCTTGGAGATTATTTAGAGGGTCTAGGAGATTATCTTGAAAATTAGTTAATGAGGACCTTGACACCGAGATGAGAAGTTTGAAAGCACTGAAAGGAGATGATCCATCCACAGTCTAGAGCCAATCAATCAAATTGCGTACCACTGTGGACTTTGTAGTGGTTACGATTTGAGGACAGATCATTCGCAACGAGGAGAGAATGATGAGGTCATCAGTAGTGCCACCAAACCAAAACAAGGTCACATCGATGATGCGTTGAACCAAGGAATCAAAAGGACAAAACTTCCACGAGACCTATTTGCACAAGACCAAATGAGAAGCTCGGGAAATAAGATATCAAGTGTAGAAGTGGAAACTTTGGAGTCCTTTCCTAGAATTTACATAGAATAAACTCTTTTGTTTTCTTAATCGTTCATCAATAACTTATCGTTCTCAACTTGTTATGGGAACAATTGAATTCATGGTGTCTTCAAACTGTTCGGAGAACAATTGAAGTCATCTCTGACTGTGTCAAGAGGCTTTCCCACTTCTTGTGGTGTCCATCACTCCACCATAAACAACTCGACTTAAACCATCCTCCACCATCGTCAGACGAATCTTGAAGAGAGTCATTAGGCCAGTCAAGAGAGCCTCCACCATCATCCACCTCCATCTACCGTGAACGGACGAATGTTTTGAAGAGTCCACTTAGGCCAATCAAGAAAACTTCGTTGACACGATGAATCCTATTCAAGGGATCAAAATTAAATGGATTCTCCGTACACTTAGGAATAATGCCCATAACTCTCATTTAAGAATATAAAACTCATAATAACGAGCCACTTGACATCCGAAGTTATCAAATTTTGCATATCGAATTGTTACATACCTTAACCTTTTGGTTAATTAACCATCAATGTGCGCATTCCTAGCACTATGCATTTATCACTACCTGTACAATTTAATTAAAACCTTATGTTAAGTGAATTTTGAATCGAAAAATATAATTTAATATATACAAATTTAATTGAATCCAAAAGTGTTAGTGAATCAAGGATAAAATATTTATAAAGATACTTAAAAAATATGTTTTCCAGAGTCTGTATTAGGCCTATAAAGAATATTCAAAATTCAATCTCAATCCCAATCCTACTAAGCATTATTAACCCTTTTATTTTTCTTATGCATTCTAATGATTGTTTGCAACTGTACCAATGGCCCATCAAATCCATGATTAAACATCCTAAACTCTTCATAGGGCTTCATGTTTAAAAGGCTAATATAAGTGAATCATAATTATTACAATCATAAATATAATTAAATATAATGATCATAATTATTACACGATAGTTAGTTAGTTAAAAGAAAATCTCATTATAATTTAATCAATTTATTTCAAACTGATAAACAAATAAATGTATCATTTTTTACATAGTATTTCTACAAATAAAAATCAATTAGTTTGTTAAAAAAAATAGTATTTCTATAAAACAAAATCAATTAATTTGTAAAAAAAAGAAGATTACTAATTCTATTAATATTCTTTTTTTATCATTCATTGTTCTTGTGCAATATCAGTTTTTATGATACAATAATTTCATAATATGATGGGGATTGTTTCAAGATGCCAATGTTGGTTGATTAATAGTTGATTTTGTTGTCTTTTTTTCTACAGATTCTTGACTCTTCTGATTATTCTTTCTTAATGTCGTGTGTTCTTGCAGGACCTTCCACAGACATTCCTTGGTCACCGATGGTTGGACACTCCAGATTTGTCGGGTATTCCTTTTGTGACTCTAATGTTGGGTATTGTTAGGTAAACCAATTATCTCCCGCTTTCAAAACTTTATTTTCATGATTTTTCGTCCAAAAATCTTAATTTATAATAGGAGTTGTTTAGCTTTTCATTTCCTCTGCCATTTATGAAGGACCTAAATTACGTTGCAACATTATTATTATTTGTCATGAAGACTGAAGAAGAGGCATTATGGATGCTTGTTGTCCTTTTAGAGAATGTATTAGTTAATGACTACTACACAAACAACTTATCTGCCATTTATGGAGAAGCTAAATTGCGTCAAAACATTATTATTACTTGTAATGAAGATTGAAGAAGACATATTTTGGATGCTTGCGTCCTCTTAGATAATATATTAGTCAAGAACTGCTACATAAACAACTTGTCTGGATGCCATAACGAACAGCGGACAAACAACTTGTCTGGATGCCATGTCGAGCAATGGGTTTTCAAAGATTTACTTATGAAATCTATACAAGCAAACGCATATCGAAGAGAATGTATTTCATTCTCTTGAAATATACTCTTGGATGTTTGCTTGTGTAGATTTCATAAGCACATCTTTGAAAACTCACTGCTCGATATAACATCCTGACAAATTGTTTATCCACGGTTCGAAATGGCATTCAGACAAATTATTTGTGTAACAATTATTGATTAATATATTCTTTAAAAGGACGGCAAGCGTAAACAACTTCCGCTAAAAATTAAGATTTTGAGAAGAAAAATTATAGAAGTAAGGTTTTGAAAACGAGAGATAATTAATCTATCTGACCATACCCAACATTAGAGTCACAACTTCCCGCTGTTTGAATGTAGTCGAAGAGGACACGGTGGACTCACTCTTTGCCCGTGAAGGAACTTCAGGAGGGTCTAACCATGGGTGACCAAGGAAGGTCCGTGGAAGGTCCTGCAAGAACATAGACATTAAAAAAAAATAATCAACAAACATTGGCATTTTAGAACAATCCCCAGCATATTATGAAATGATATTGTATTATAAACACCGATCTCATATGCCCACGATACAACAAAAACAAATGACAGAAATTTATTATTGTCAATAGCCGTTGAAACAAATTACTGATCGAATACAAAAATGTAAACTTAAAAAGGTAGCATTCACATACACAGACATGTTTGGAGCATTAAGCATTTGGGCTTCAATCTGGCCACCTACCATTAGCGATGGATTAGTATACGATGATTCGAAAGAGAAACAAATGAAGGAGGAAAATAAAAGAGGATGGTTCAATGGAAGAATTTGGAACAAAAGAGAAACAGATGAAGGAGGGAAACAAAAGAGGTGATGAAATGAGTAAACTTGCTGTGGGTAGTTTCTATATATAGCCGATGATTTTCCCGCTCACATTGAACAAGTCTAACTCTGTTTACATTCAACCAGAAAAATCGGAGCTGATTTTCCCGCTCACATTGAACAAGTCCAACTCTGTTTACATTCAACCAGAAAAATCGGAGCTGATTTTCCCGCTCACATTGAACAAGTCCAACTCTGTTTACATTCAACCAGAAAAATCGGAGCTGATTTTCCCGCTGATTTCGCATTCCGTTGTAGATTTTCTCCTAGATTTGTGGGTTTTTTTTTTATTTTTATCATTTATTGAACAAAAGAGAAACAGATGGAGGAGGAGGAGGAATGAAGAGGATTGTTCAATGGAAGAATTTGGAACAGAAGAGAAACAGATGAAGGAGGTAATGAAGTGAGTGTACTCGCTGTGGGTTTTGTTTCTATATATAGCTGATGATGAAGTCGGCTCACATTGAACAAGTCCAAATCTGTTTACATTCAACCAGAAAAGATTCAACTGTCCAACAACATCGGAGCTGATTTTTTCCACTGATTTCGTATTCTGTTGTAAAACTGTGATTTTTGCTTAGGATTTTCTCCTACGAAGAAGGGATTTGCGGGGTTTTTTTATTTTATTTTTATCATTTATTGATTTCGTTTTGTTTCTGTATTTCTTATTTTCTGGAAAAAAAGGTGGTGTCTTGCAGGTACTAATGGTCATGCCTCATGTTTGGTCCAATTAAATTTTAAAAAAAAAGGGCCGAAACGAAGGCCCATATAAGGCCGGAATAACCAAACGGTATCGGTATTGTCCGTCTTCACTGCCGGAACCGAAGCCCTAATCCCAAGTTCCCTCCATTGTTACTCAGATACGAGCTTTAATTCAAGATTCTTCCGATTATCTGAGATTCTCAATACCCTGATTGCATGCATGTTGAGGTAAATTGTCGATCAAATCTCGTAATTTGTTTACAAATTTTATGATCTTTTTTAATGCTCCATCTTGCAAATTTGATGGGTTTTTAATGCTCGAAGTCATCTCTGTTTTTGTTCAGATTGATTCCGTCCCGCAAAGTTGAGCGTTTTGCTGGATTATTGCAATCACTCGGAGCAATTTTTAGATCATTTTCGACAATTGGAAATCATTCGACTGTTTGTTCTACGGATAGGTACAAGTATGGGAGTGAAGGGATTATTGATATGGACCATCTTTTCAAATCATGCACTGAACTGCATATTGCAAAGTGTCTTCATGCACGTTTGGTGGTGTCCAGGAGGATACAAGATGTCTTTATCTCTGTTAAACTCGTTAATCTCTATGCTTTCCATGGAGATGTTGCATTGGCTCGGAACACATTTGATCGTATCGACAACAAAGATGTTTATGCTTGGAATTCGATGATTTCTGCTTATGGTCGTGTGGGACATTCCATGGAAGCTATCAAGGCTTTTAATTTGTTCATGTTGCACTCAGGTCTTCGGCCTGATTTCTACACTCTTCCTCCGGTCTTAAAAGCTTGCAAGGGTCTGGTGGATGGAAGGAAGGTTCACTGCTTGGCTTTAAAATTTGGATTTGAGTGGGACGTCTATGTGGCTGCATCACTCGTTCATTTGTATTCTAGATTTGGGCTTGTGGGCTATGCACGTAAGTTATTCGATGAAATGCCCATACGGGACATGGGTTCTTGGAATGCAATGATTTCTGGGTACTCTCAAACTGGAAATGCTAAAGAGGCATTGCGTTTGTCAGATGAGATGAGAGTCAGAGGTGTAAATCAGGATCCAAGAACCATTGCAAGTCTCCTTTCAGCTTGTGTAGAGGCAGAGGATTTTACTAGAGGAGTTTTGGTTCATTTATATTCTGTCAAAAATGGAATTGATTCTGATTTGTTTGTTGCTAATGCATTGATCAACATGTATTCGGGATTTGGTCATTTAGGTGAGTGTCAGAGAGTTTTTGATGAGATGATTGTTAGGGATGTGGTTTCCTGGAATTCAATAATTAAAGCTTATGAGCAGAATAAGCAGCCCCTTAGAGCACTATGGTTCTTCAAGGAGATTCAAACGGGCATTATTCAGTATGATCGTCTGACATTGATCAGCGTTGCTTCTGCACTTGCTCAATTGGGTGACAGCCGTGCTAGTAAATCTGCTCATGCTTTCACGCTGAAGAAAGGTTGTTTCTTCGAAGATGTTACCGTTGGCAATGCTGTTGTCGATATGTATGCAAAATTAGGCCTTTCTGATTCTGCGAGAGCAGTTTTTGATTGGCTACCGACAAAAGACGTGATTACATGGAATACCATAATATCTGGCTATTCTCAAAATGGTCTTGCTACCGAAGCAATCCAATTGTTCGACATAATGGAGGAAGGCGGAGAAATAATCCCTAACCAAGGAACATGGGTGAGCATTATACCCGCTTATTCCCATGTTGGAGCTTTGCATCAAGGTATGAAAATCCATGGCCGTGTCTTGAAGAACTGCCTATATCAGGACATCTTTGTCGGGACCTCTCTTGTTGACATGTATGGAAAATGTGGACGGTTGGACAACGCTCTCTCCTTGTTCTATCAAATCCCTAGATTCAACTCAGTGCCATGGAATGCCATATTAGCGTGTCACAGGGATCATGGACATGGCCAGAAAGCAATGATGTTGTTCAGAGAAATGCTTGATGAAGGAGTGAACCCAGATCATATCACATTTATATCTCTGCTGTCAGCTTGTAGCCATTCGGGTCTGGTTGACGAAGGTAAGTGGTGCTTCAAGGTTATGCAAGAAGATTATGGCATAATCCCGAGCTTGAAGCACTACGGTTGTATGGTAGATTTATATGGTCGGGCTGGTCAAATAGAAACTGCGTATAGCTTTATAAAAAGCATGCCACTTCGGCCTGACGCATCTATCTGGGGTGCTCTTCTCGGTGCCTGTAGAATTCATGGAAACGTTGACATGGGCAAGGTTGCTTCTGAACATTTATTCGAGGTTGATCCTGGTAACGTCGGATATTACGTTCTATTGTCGAACATGTACGCAGGTGCTGGAAAATGGGAAGGAGTTAATAAAGTCCGTTCCCTTGCCAGAGATAAGGGATTGAGAAAGACGCCTGGTTGGAGCTCGATTGAATTCGATAACAAAGTTGAAGTCTTTTACACAGGGAATCAATCGCACCCCAAATGCAAAGAGATTTACAGCGAATTAACGTCTCTTAACGCGAAGATGAAGATTCTTGGGTATGTACCGGACCACAGTTTTGTACTGCAGGATGTGGAGGATGATGAGAAAGAGAACATCCTCATGGGTCATAGTGAAAGACTGGCTATTGCATTTGGCATCATCAGCACTCCACCGAAGACCACAATTCGGATCTTCAAGAACCTTCGTGTCTGTGGTGATTGCCACGACGTTACCAAACTCATATCAAGAATCACTGAGAGAGAGATCATCGTGAGGGATTCAAACCGGTTTCATCATTTCAAAGATGGGGTCTGCTCTTGTGGTGATTACTGGTGAACAAATGAGCTGTGGAAACTGAATCTAAAATCCCCGAATTCAACCACGAGATTCGGTTTACCAGTGGTCTGTATCTCAAATTGGTCATAGCTGGATTCAGTAAGGTGCAGAAGGAAGTTTGTTCATCGCATACTTACCATAAAGCGGGTGAGTCCTTCAATGATAAGCTCGTCCAGACAAAAGAAGATTACCTTTTTTGGTACATTCGGCGTACAAACATAATAAAACCGTGTCCTGTTTTGGAAACTTGTCCTTGCAGGATTGAATGATGGCTTTGTCATATTCTCAGGAACTAGCTGCTCCTGCCTTTCATCAAACCCAAGCTCATAGTGTATGATCATTCTTCTAATTCTGATTCTTCTATTCTTTCTTATTAATGATATTGATGCATTCTTTCTTATTGCTTTATTCTGTAATACTATATATTACTTCTGATTTCACTACAATCGCAACGCAAGCATTGAAAATGCAGTTTTTCAACGCAAAAGTTTGTATTAGTTAGGCGATTGTCGAGAAACATAAATGTTGAATTAGCGTTATAAATTTCAATGTTGTGTCGATATAAATTTGCCAGTTCAATAGAACTGCATATAAAAAAAAGAGTTGAAAATTGTGTTGAAGTCTTTTGATATAAATTTTAAACGTCGTGTTATATAATGCTAAGGCTAATGCAACGAACCTAAACCAAACCGAAGATATGATCCGGACGGTTTGGTTGGAAAAATCTTTGAAATGAAACAATTACATTGTTAGATGATTTATTTAGAAAAATTTTAGTAAAAAAGGAGGATTTTTCCTCCCCTTCCCTGTTGTCGGTCAGCGTTGAGGAAAAGGTACCCGTCAACCCCCTCAACCTTCCTTCCGACCCCTCTGCGTGACTCTTCGCCTCCTAATTTTTTAGCCTTTCTCGAGATAATGAGCTCATTATCTCCATTCAACTCAGGGACACCTTTTTATTATCCTCCATCGCCTTTTCACCATTCCCTTTCCCCGGTCTATGCATGAGGTCAGGTGCCGAACCGGTTGCGAGAGCGGCAATGATGAGGACCTATGAGCGAGGGGCGGCGATGCTACCGCAAAGGATGAGGTCGAGCAGCGAACCAATTGCGAGGGCGATGTGGATGAGGATCTTCGAGCGAGGGGCGGCGCTGCTACCGTAAGGGATGAGTTCGGGCGTCGAATTAGGTATTTTATTTAGTTAATTAAACTAATAGGTTAGGTAAGGATTTTAAATAAAATCCACATTTAAAACTAAATGAAAAAAACGCAAGATATACACAACCCACAGCAGCGATCGAGTAGGCGGGCGATGGTAAGCAGTGATTTAACCGGCGACCAGTCGACAATCGTTGGCCAAAAAATATGGAGGTATGTTATCTGTGTCTTTGTGCGATTTGAGAGAGCTCTGATCGATTTTAGGGGTTGTTGACGCAGGGATAAACACAACCCACAAATCGAACCATCTGGAAGTCGAGCATCGATCGGATTGGAGACCGGAGCAAAAGATGAAACCCATCGATGGCACGAGGCGATTTAAACCGGCGGCCAGTCAACAATCGTTGGCCAAGAAATATAGAGGTACGTTATCCTGAATCTGTGCGATTTGAGAACTGGTATCTCATATTAATCGACTACCAGAGGAAGTAATGATAAGCGCTTTTAAAAGTGGACTAAAGCCTTACTTGAGAAGGATGTTGAAGGTGTTGAATCCGCAGGCACTGGAAACTACAATCGAAACCGCCATAAGACTTGAAGATTATGAATCAGATGCGACGGACTTGGTTCCTTCAGAAGTAGATCCAAAGGCTATGAACTTTGTGAAATGTAGTCCGGTCTCGTTCGCAAAAGAACTAGGGACTCAACTCACCAACTGCATCGGAGCTCCGGGACAATTGGTATCAGGAAATCAACTTACTAACCGCATCGAATTGTCAAAACAATTGACAACCGAAATCGGAAACTCCAAGTTTTACCTTGGGAAATCGGCAAATTGCGACAAACTATCTAGAGCATGCGTACCTCCTCAGATGGCAAAATTCAGGCGATTGATCGATGTTGAGGCTAAGGAGAAACGTCGGAAAGGACTGTGTTACCGATGCGATGAGAGGTATTCATATAATCATCGATGTAAACAGATAGAATTGCAAGTAATTGTGGTCACTGAGGAAAAGGATTTGAACGACAGAGAAGAAAATACCGGAACAATGAAGCAAGAAGAAGATAACGATGAGTCCACTGAATTAGCGAAATTATCATTGAATTCTGCTGTAGGAATTTCATCACTGATAACATTGAAATTACGGGGACTCATCGGAAAACAAGAAGTTGTGATCATGGTAGACAGTGGTGCGACACATAATTTTATTGCTGAAAAATTTAGTGAAGAATCTGGGAGTATTAGCAGAGAAAACAAAAATAGTATGGAGTATCGTTGGGTACTGGTTTGACAGTGAAGACGATGGGATTATGTAGAGCTGTACAGATTCAGATTCATGCGACCATGATATTATGCGATTGATTACCACTTCAGCTTGGAAGCGCAAATGTTATCTTGGGAGTACAATGGTTGCAAACGTTGGGAAAAATTCAGTTTGATTTTCGTAAGTTGGAGATGTCTTGCCATCTTGAAGGAGTGGATGTTAGATTAAGAGGTGATCCCACTCTACAAAACACACTTGTTACTTTTAAACAATTTATCAAATCAGTACATGAGGAGGACCAAGGATTTTGAGTAGAGTTGCTGAGTTTAGACAAGAAAGAAGACAAACAAACTCGAATTCCCATAGTGATCGAAGAGATATTGGTGCAGTTTGAAGAAGTATTTACGGATCCAGTAGGAAGACCTCCGGCAAGGGGACATGAGCACAAAATCGTCCTAAAAGAAGGTGTCGGCCCTGTGAGTGTTAGACCAGATCGATATCCATATGCTCACAAGGAGGATATCGAAAAACTAGTGAAAGCAATGTTGGCGACAGGGATCATCCAGCCAGCCAGAGTCCGTTTTGAAGCTCTGTCCTCTTGATGAAGAAAAAAGATAGAAGCTAGAGGTTTTACGTTGATTATAGAGCGTTAAACCGAGTCACCATACCAGATAAGTTCCCTATTATTATGATTGATCAACTATTGGATGAACTTTATGGTGTTGCATAGTTTTCTAAGTTAGATCTACGAGCTAGTTAACACCAAATTTTTATGAGAATGGAAGATATTCATAAAATGGCTTTTAGAACACATGTTGGACACTATGAGTTTTTGGTGATGCCTTTTGGATTAACTAACGCACCAGCTACATTTCAAGCTCTTATAGTGTTTCGGTCACTTTTTACGAAAGTTTGCGTTAGTTTTCTTTGATGATATTTTTGTATTCAACAAGACCCTCCAAGATCATCAATATCATATGCATCAAGTACTTTTATTGTTGCAAAAATACAAATTATTTGCTAACTTGAAGAAATATTTTTTCAGGTTTAAGATGGTGGAATACTTGGGTCATTTGATTTCAAAAAGAGGGTATGGCCACCGATCCGAAGAAGACTGAAGCAATGAGTAATTGGCCATTTCCAATAAATGTAAAGGAGTTGCAAGGATTATTAGGATTGACAGTATATTCCAGGAGACTCGTAAGGAATTATGGAATTATTGCGTGACCTTTTACAGATTTACTTAAAAAAGAGGCTTTCTGTTGGTCGGACGAAGCAGAAGAAGCTTTCAAAGCATTGAAACAGTCTATGGTAATAGCTCTCGTCCTATTTTACAAGATTTTGATGATGTGTTTGTGGTTCAAACGGATGCTTCAGGCATTGGTTTAGGAGTTGTGATGATGCAGAAGAAGCGGTCATTGGCTTATTTCAGCAAGGGTCTTTCGTCGCGAGAGAAAATGAAACCAGTTTATGAGAGAGAATTGATGGTGATTGTGTTTGCAGTTTAAAAGTGGAGGCATTACCTATTGGGACGGAAAATCATGGTTTGCATGGATCAAAGGAGTCTGAAATTTTTATTCGAACAAAAAGAGTTTAATCTAGAATATCGAAAGTGGTTAACAAAGCTGGTTGGGTTCGACTTTGACATCTGATACAAACCTGAAAGAGACAACAAAGTAGCTGATGGATTATCATGGATGTTAAGTGAGCTTATGGTTTCGACAAATTTACAGCTACATGACTTGAATGAGGAGATATTCTTGCATCCTACATTTGGGAAAACAAGAGAAGAAATACAAATTCAGCAGAAGAAACATGACGATTATACCATCTGTAACGACATGTTGTGCTATAAAGGTAAAATTTTGGTACCGGAGGATTCCCAACTTATTAAAGGGATATTATATGAGTTTGATGATAGCAAAATAGGGGGTCACTGAGTAGTGTTGAAGACGTTGAAAATAATACAAGCAGTTTTTTTATTGGAAGGGAATGAGGAAACAAATTCAGAATTATATGGCTCAATGTTTGGTTTGTCAAACACGGAAATACTTTGACTATATAACCAGCTGGTTTATTACAACCTTTAGTGATTCTGACACAGGTTTGGGAGGATTTCTCTATGGATTTCATTGAAGGGTTACCGAAATTTTCAAGATATAATGTGATACTAGTGGTGGTTGATAGACTCGGTAGGTATTGCCATTGTATTCGGTTGAAACATTCATTTATAGCAGAAGAAGTTGCTCAGCTCTTCGTTAAAGAGATTGTTCGTTTACACGGGCTTCCTAAATCGATTGTTTCTGACAGAGATAAGATATTTTTGGATGGCTTTTTGAAAGAGTTGTTTAAGCTGTCAAGCACAAAACTACGATTTATCACTACTTTCCACCAACAAACTGATGGATATACTAATGTTGTAAGTCGATGTTTGAAACTTATTTGCGATGTTCCACAAACCTTCACTGGTCAACCATGGTTTGACACTCCAGAAATTCATGCTACTCTTAGACGATTGTTTATCGGGTATTTTTTCCGTGACTCTGATGTTGTGTATTATCAAGTAAACTAATTATCTCCCGTTTTCAAAACCTTATCTCGATGATTTTTATTTCCAAAATCTTAATTCTTTAATAGAAATCGTTTAGTTTCTAATTTCCTCTGCCATTTGTGTATGGCTTAAATTACATCGTAAAATTATTATTACTTGTCATGCTTGTCGTCCTCTTAGAGAATGTATTAGTTAATGACTACTACACAAACAACTTGTTTGCCATTTGGAGAATGTATTAGTCAATGACTACTACACAAACAACTTGTTTGGATGCCATGTTGAGAAGCGGGCAAACAACTTATCTAGATGCCATGTCGATCAGCGGATTTTTAAAGATTTACTTATGAAATCTAAATAAGCAAGCATCCAAGAGAATGTATTTCATACTTACTATATCATCGGTTCGTTTATTACAACCTTTAGAGTTTTTGATACAGGTTTGGGAGGATTTCTCTATAAATTTCATTGAAAGGTTACCAAAATCTTCAGGATATAATGTGATAATGGTGGTAGTTGATAGACTCGGTAAGTATTGCCATTTTATTCGGTTGAAACATTTATTTATAGCAGAAGAAGTTGCTTAGCTCTTCGTTAAAGAGATTGTTTGTTTATATGGGTTTCCTAAATCGATTGTTTCGGACAAAGACAAGATATTTTTAGGTGGCTTTTGGAAAGAGTTGTTTAAACTGTCAAGCACAAAATTACAATTTAGCACTACTTTCCACCCACAAACTGATGGACATACTAAGGTCGTACGTTGTGGACCTTCACCGGTCACCCATGGTTGGACACTCCAGAAGGTCATGCCGCTCTTAGACGAGTCCTTGTCGGGTATTCCTTCCGTTACTCTGATGTTGGGTATTGTCAAGTAGACTAATTATCTCCCGCTTTCAAAACCTTATCTCGATGATTTTTCTTCCCAAAATCTTAATTCTTTAAGAGGAGTTGTTCAGCTTCTCATTTCCTCTGCCATTTGTGCAGGGCCTAAATTACGTTGCAACATTATTATTACTTGTTATGAAGACTGAAGAAGACACATTTTGGATATTTGCCGTCCTTTGGAGAATGTATTAGTCAATGACTACTAAACAAACAACTTGTCTACCATTTGTGGAGGGTCTAAATTACGTCGCAACATTATTATTATTATTATTGTAATGAGACTGAAAAATACGCATTCTCGATACTTGTCGTCCTCTTAGAGATGTATTAGTCAATGACTGCTACACAAACAACTCCTCTAGATGCCATATCGAGCAGCGGACAAACAACTTGTCTGGATGTCATGTCAAGCAACGGGTTTTCAAAGATTTGCTTATGAAATCTACACAAGCAAGCATTTAAGAGAATGTATTTCATAAGCAAATCTTGTATATGAAATACATTCTCTTGGATGCTAGCTTGTGTAGATTTCATAAACAAATCTTTGAAAACCCGCTGCTCGACATGGCATCTAAACAAGTTGTTTGTTCGATACTCGACATGACATCAAGAAAATTTGTTTGTGTAGCAGTTATTAACTAATACATTCTCCAAGAGAACGACAAGTATCGAGAATGTGTCTTTTTCAGTGTTTATTACAAGTAATAATAATGTTACAACGTAATTTAAGCCCTGCACAAATGGTAGACAATTTATTTGTATAGCAATCATTGACTAATATATTTTAAGAGAACGACAATTATCCAAAATGTGTCTTCTTCAGTTTTCATAACAAATAATAATAATGTTGCGACGTAATTTAAGCCCTACGCAAATGTGAGAGGAAATTAAAAGCTAAACACCTCCTATTAAAGAATTAAGATTTTGGGAAGAAAAATAATCAAGATAAGGTTTTAAAAGCGGGAGATAATTAGTCTATCTGACAATACCCAATATCAGAGTCACGGAAAGAATACCCGACAAGAACTCGTCTAAGAGCGGCATGACCTTCTGGAGTGTCCAACCATGGATGACCAGGGAGATCCGTGGAAGGTCCTACAAGAACACACAATATTAAGAAAGAATAATAAGAAGAATCAAGAATATGCAAAAAGACAACAAAATCAACTATTTATTAGCCAACATTGGAATTTTTAAATAATCCCCCAGCATATTATTAAATTATATTGCATCATAAACACCAATCTCCTATACTCACGATACAACAGAAACAAATCAAAGAAATTTATTCTAGTAATAGCAGATAAAACAAATTACTGTTCAAATACAAAAGTGTAAATTAGAAACTAAACAATTGCTATTAATTAAGATTTTGAAAAGAAAGATAATATTTTGAAAACGGGAGATAATTAATTTACTTGACAATACCCAACATTAGCAATCGTCTAAGAATAACATGAATTTCTAGAGTGTCAAACCATAGATACGCGGGAAAGTCCATGGAAATTCTTGCAAGAACACACAACATTAAGAAAAATAATCAGAAAATCAAGAATATGCAGAATAAAAAAATCAACTATTTATCAACCACGTTGGAATTTTGAAACAATCTCCAGCATATTATTAAATTATATTGTATCATAAACAGCGATATGCCCAGATACAACAGAAACAAAACAAATCACTACTCAAATACAAAAATGTAAAACTTAAAAAGGTTAGCATTCATATACACAGGCATGTTTGGAGCATTACGCATTCGGGCTTCAATCTGGCCACCGACCATTACCGATGGATTAGTATACGATGATTCAAAAGAGAAACAAATGAAGGAGGAAAACAAAAGAGGATGGTTCAACGGAAGAATTTGGAACAAAAGAGAAACAGATGAAGGAGGAAAACAAAAGAGGATGGTTCAATGGAAGAATTTGGAACGGAGGAGGAAAACAAAAGAGGTGATGAAGTGAGTAAACGGTAGTTTCTATATATAACCGATGATTTTCCCGCTCACATTGAACAAGTCCAACTCTGTTTACATTCAACCAGAAAAATCGGAGCTGATTTTCCCGCTGATTTTCCCGCTGATTTCGGATTCCGTTGTAGATTTTCTCCTAGATTTGTGGGTTTTTTTTTATTTTTATCATTCCATGGTTCATTTGTATTCTAGATTTGGGCTTGTGGGCGATGCACGTAAGTTATTCGATGAAATGTCCATACGGGACATGGGTTGTTGGAATTCAATGATTTCTGGGTACTCTCAAACTGGAAATGCTAAAGAGGCGTTACGTTTGTCAGTTGAGATGAAGAAAATTAAAGACTTCAATCTGTATTCTGCAGAGGTATGAATCTTTAATCTGTATCAATCCTTCTTGCAATAAGACATGAATCTTTAATCTGTATCAATTCTTCTTGCAACAAGACACTACGTCTGAACATGGCAAGTTAACAATTGGTCAAGTAGAGCCGTTGTATCTTATTTATCCTCAAGTTATGGATCGTCTTTTCTTCAGATGGTTATATCTTGTCAGTATCATGTTTCATATATCTTGAATCTGGTCTCGTGCAAGTGACAATTACGCTGTCAAATGTGTATTAGATTTCAACATTGATCAAGGTAAAAATATTTCTCATTGGTCTAATACACTTATTACTTGCGGTTTGTTCTAATCTCCTTCAATTAATATATTGTTAATCGTTAAATTAGTTCTTAACATTTTCTTGCTTTATATATTTCAAGAACTATTACATAGCTAAACCACTATATGGATTATATCCATTTCTCTCGGTTTCATTAATTGTAGAACTGCTCATCTCATGAACATGATCATTTTTTCGTTTTTATTTTACAAACAATATCCGCTTCAATATTATCTATGATATAAAACCACAATTTTATTTAACACATCTTTTATCGTCACTCTATGCATATGAAAAATTAGTCCTTTTAATGTCTAGACTGAATCCATCTATTCCATTATATATTGTTTACTTTAAACTTTAATATTATTTATTTTAATATATTTATTATACCTAATATTTTAAATTAGTTAAGCAAAAGCAAATCATGGGCTTTTCCTAGTGATACAAATATGGGAAAAACGTTACTACGCCCTTATAACTCATCTCTTGTACCAAAAGCAGCAGCTTCATATGATGCATACGCCTTGATAATTGAGACATACACATCAATGCCCTTCAAGTACTCGGCTTTATTCAGATACTGTAACAAAGACGAGTCAGGATGAACGAAGCTTATTGTTATATGAACGACGTAATGATAAAACATTATGATCCACGGAACATCAATGCCTTTACGTTTAATACCTCATTGTGATCATGAAGCAAGCTTGGGGTATTTGAGATAGGCGAGAATCCAATCGCGGGCAAACCAGCTCTGCGGAAATAACAAGAATCCGTTGATGCAGGGAAGATTTCAGGCTTCCCAGTCTTCCCACCAGAGTCTTTCACAGCGTTTTCTAACAGTCGCCACCATGGATTTGAGTTATCTGCTACTGTAAGAAGCGGCTTACCAGACTTATCATGTGGAGTCCCCTTCTGCTTGAACTGACCCAGCTTGCATCTTAATTAGTTAAATTATAATCCAAAGAGAATGATTAGATCTAAAAAACAAGTGTTAACTCAATACAATTTTACCTCAAATGACATGTTTCGTGCTGCGGGAGCCCATTCCTCGACCAAACGTCTCTCCAATGCTTCATAATCAGCAGTTGGTGGGACTCGAATGTCAAAACCAGCTTCAGCTTCAGATGGTTGCAGATTCATCACAAAACCCTTTAAACATGAAGGAACAAAAGCACCATTGATACCAGGAGTTTGGCATCATCATCATCATCATCATCATCATCATCATAGAGAAAAGAAAGAACAATGAAAGACAGAGCTTACGGTTGGAGAAGGTGTGCCAGCCTTAAGGAAAGCCATGTTTACGGAGATTACGTCACCTTCACTTTTCAAGCCAGCCTTGAATAGGTCAAACTGGGAATCTCTGAACATCCTTATATTCTCAATGCTTTTCAGCAGATTCTCCATGGCCGAGTTATCATAGAGCTTAGCTCCGTGACCCGGGGCGCCTTTTGCCTTTATCACCACCCACCACGTAATCCTCTCTCCATAGAACAACCTGTAACTCTCCGTCGGCGATGGCAGACCTGATTCGTATCCAATCCAATGCAGCAGCAAACTTTGCTCAATCCAAAAGACTATTGGTAAATCCGTCCGATATCTCATGAATTTTACCTTCGTCAAGCACAATCGCGATGTCCAAGCTCTTGAAGACCTGGGATTCTACGAACTTCTCGGCGCCATCGTGGCCCCCGATCTCTTCATCGGGGACAAAGGAGAGACAAATGGATCGAAGGGGCCGGAACCCAGAAGCCTGGAGTTTGCGTATGGCCTCCAAGTACTGCATCCCGACGCATTTCATATCTTGAGAGCCTCTGGCGTAGATGTTGCCATCGGCGTCGAGGTGAGCGCCGAGCGGATGGTGCTTCCACTTGGATTCCTCAAAGGGGACCACATCAGTGTGGGAATTGAGGAGAACACTGGGAAGCTTAGGATTGGAGCCGAGCCATTTTAGGAGCAGAAGAGGCTTTCCTTTGACCAAATCGATCGTCTGAGATTCGAGAGAGAGGGATTTGGCCTGGGCAACGATGAACTCGGCGGCTTTGGGGTAATCGGGGTTTGGGTGGACCGTGTTGATGCGTAGATACTCTTGGAATCTGGACAAGATCTCCGTGTCGTCTGGTTTTGCTGCAGAAGCAGAGAGCCATAGATGGTTGAGCAGCAGAAGGAGACAGAAGCGGCAACCAGTGACGGCCATTGAATTGAAATCCATTATCGGTCTTCTACTTTCCTTTTTGGTTATTATTTTGTTGTCCCAAACAATTTCGAATATTAAAAAAGCAATCTAATACAGTTTTTATGAATTCTGGCTATGTTGTTGTGGCAGCCATGTGGGCATTATTTGCATTTAATTTTTTTTTCTTTTCTAAAATCTTCATTTCCAATTGATTTTTTTCTTATTAATTCTCAAGTTTGTTCTCCTTTGTTGAACAAGGAATTTGCTCTATATGTAAAACATTTAATCTTATAAGAAATGTTCTAAAACAAAAGGTGTTTGGTACTGATGACAAAACATAATGCCTATAAATCTATATATAAAAAGTTATTTCTTTTGTTGCGTTGTGGTGCTACCATCTCAGCAAAAAAAATAAAAATTTATCAGTTAAATTTATCCACATTTTTATGTGAATTAATATAACAAATCATATGTCAGTTCTATGTCAATAAAAAAAGACTTGTTATAATTTCAGAGACCATGTGATAGAACTATATTTGTTTTATTTTTTTTTTATTTTTATCTAGAACCAATAGCCTCATATTGATTTGTTGACAGGGACAACAAAAATGTGACGTGAACAGAAAAGTAATTTCCATATATTACAAAATTCATATAAAATTAATATTTTTAGTTAATTATGGTATGTTTTTATTTTAAGTTTAGTTGTTTTGGCACTTTATTTCTTGATGCCTATAAAAATTACATTAATGAAATTTGAAGATAATAAAAACATTCTTACTAAATAATGTTCAAATGTTTGGTAAACAATAACTTTTATAGACGATAAATATGGATAACACAAAATTTCTTATAGAATATTTTGGATCGAAAAACATCATTTTTTTATTTGTATAGTTTTTATTTGCTTACACCTTTGTTAGGTTCAAGAAAGCGCTAGGTCGCTAAACGGGTAGACACCCAGCGCCTAGCGCCCAGAGTATCTAGGTGGGGTTAGGCGGTGTCTAGACGGATATATATATTTTATTTTTATTTAATATAATTATAATATAAATGTTTAATTCTAAATATTTATAAGTACTTAATTTTATAAAAAAAACATATAAATAAATAAAGTTTAGTATTTATAAAAAATATTTATAAGTATCAAATTCACAACATCAAACTTATAATGATAAACAATATAAAACAAATAAAATATAAAAAATGGTTGTCGAGTGAGGATGATGTTTGACCAAGACAAGGGCAAAGGCGAGGGCGAATGCGAGAGATGAAGCTAAGGGTGGAGATGAAACAAATATGAAGATGAAAAATGAAGGCGATGACAAAAGATGAAGACGATAACAACATACGAGAGACGATAGAGAATAAGAAAAATAAGGATGAAGGCAAAAACGAGAATGAGATACAAATGCAAGGATAAAAGATTAAGATGAAAACAATAAACGATGTAATAGATAGAAGAAGACAAATGAAATGACGATGTTAAAGTCGATAAAAGATAAACGCATGGATATATGTCATTGTTAGTTTTTTCTTTAAATATCAAAACGACGTCGTTTTGACGTCAATTTTTTTTTTAAAAAAAAAAGACCGCCTAAAAATTAATCGGGCGGTCAGGGAGCGCCTAGACGGATTTTTAGAACACTTTTATTATATAAACTTTGTAAATTGATTTTTTAAAAATTCATAGAATAATTTAAACAAAAACTTTTGAAAATTGTGCTAAATATACATATTTCTATTCAATATGTTCTATTATTATGTTGTAAAAAATTCCTAATTTGAATAAAATATGTATTGTTGTGGAATTGCAAATTTTTTAAACTGAAATTACAACTTTTCTTAAAAATCTCACACATCGTACAGTTTCATATATATATATATATATATATATAGGTTTGTAAAAGGAAAGATACGATGAAACCACGTCGTTATTTACAGGATGGACATTTCGGTTTGGTTATATAAAATCGAACCGAATTATGGTAATACGGTTTGGTTTGGGTGTAGATAAAATAATCGATCGGGTGTGAAAGTTAAAAAATGAATAGATTCGGTTCGGTTTGGTTATTAACCGAATAATCGTGGATAACTGATTGGTTACAAAAAATATAAAAAAAAATATATAGATATAAATGATGTTTATCAAATGAATATTTATCTATATAATTAATAATTAAAATTAAATGTCAAATTTAAATAATAAATATATTATATTATATTTTCTAAATATATGAATTATTTAAAATATTCCGAATAATATCATTTATTTTTAACTTTATATGATAAAATACTTTGTAAAATTTAAATAATCTGATAATAACCGAATATATTAGAGTTTGGGTTTTACTTTGGTTATAATATATTATTGATATAACTGAACTGAACCGTTGTACAACGAATCAAACCGAACCGATTTAAATTCAATTTTTGTTCGGTTATTGTGTTTTAAAACCCGAATAATCTGTACCCATTATATCCGAACTGAAACTCGAAATAAACAGACCTATATTCATTGATCTCAATTATTTTTATTTTTAGTCTTTAAAATTATATTTATGTCAATTTTCCATAATTAATGGCATTTCTAATATCAATTACCACTTCACAACGTGTTGGTTTTTCAAAATTCTCAAAAAATAAGAATTTCCCAAACTCTTCTACAAGCAAGATAAACAAAGAGAAAATTTTTTTTTTTCAAGTTAGTAACCCGTGTGATACATGAGTTAATATATAAATATTTATCTTTACTATAATATTAAATAATTTATTTTCAAATTTATTGATTTTGTTATATAAATTATGCGAGATAAATAATACAATAATGTAAAAAAAGAAAAAATTTTGAAGGATAGAATGAATTTGTGATTTCATGTTAGTCATAGATTGAAAAAGGTTATTGAACTAAATGAGATATAATAATTTGTGATTTCATATTAGTCATAAATTGAAAAAGTTATTCGAAATGTTACCACAACTCTAATACGGTACGACGCTGGCAGATCCAAGGATCTGACTAAGTCGACGCTATGTTGTTGGAAAGATTACCGTAGCCTCAGCATGGTAGGACACCGACAGATCCATTAATCTTACTAACTCAACGTTTCGTCGCTCGAAAGGTTACCACAATTCTAACATGATACGACGTTGGCCCCAAGTGTCACAATACTAACATCGTCGACACAATACTTCTCACATGACAACTCTCACCAACACGCTTGCACACGCCTTCTTTTGAAGGTTCGAGTGTGAAATCACTCGATCGAGCACACTAGACAAGATGTTCACTCGAATTATATCACCAAACCCAAAATATCCACATTCTCTGATCTCGACACCTGGTCTAACCTCAATTTTTCAGATCATATCCAACCACTTTAATTTTATCAAAACCAACTCATATATATGTTATCAATCATCATTCAACAATTTTAGACTTGGGTCTATTCTTCAAGTTTATCCTCTCAAATCCTCATTAAGAATTTTATACAATTTCTACTGTAATCATACACCAATTTAAACATAAGAATTTCTCCATAATAAACCATAAAACCAAATTTTCATGAAGAGAATCATCACCTTGATTTTCCACGATAACTTGATGATTTGTGACGATGTTACTAACAACAACACGAATTGGATTTTCTCATCTTATACATCCATTCAATTAATGAATATCCATAATATAAATTTTCAATTTAAAAAAATAATTACAAAAAGTATTTAGAGATTTTCTATAATCTCAATTATAATTCACCCACAAAAAACTCGACGAAAAATTAATGATTCATTCTCCAATTTCTCTTCATCTCCATCTTTTCTCTTCTTCTCCATCTCCTTCACTTCGCGGCATGTCCTCTCTTCTACGTTTTCTTCTTTTTCTTTATTTACCTAATCACACACACACGTATATATAATGTTTTGAGTCTGGACCTCACACTTTATGTTTACATATTGTTATATATTAAATAAATAAGATATTTGCTAAATTTTTGAATTTAATAGTATATATATATATTGTTACAATTCCTACAACCGTAATATAACCATATTTAATCGTTTGTTCTAAAATATTATACTATAATTAGTGTAATGCAATAATACTTGGATGTTGTCTAATCCTATTTTAAGTATATTTAATCTATGATGCTATATATATATATATATATAATGGAGCAAACACTATATTTATTTAACAATGTGTTTAAAATGTAAAATATAATTTGCTAACTTTTTTTTATCAACATTGCCTCGTGATAGATTCTTGAATGTGTTCGTAGCTGATAAATATTTTTCAGATAATCATGGACACATTTCATCTGTCAAACATATAAATATCTATTTATTATTAAATTATGACAAAGAATTAAATGGTGGTGCTGTTAGAAAAATAAAATGATTTATCAAACATCCAATTTGATTTTTAGATACATTTATTCATTATCTCATTATATAAAAATAAATTAGTTGATACAACGTTTTGAACCTGAAAATTATATAAAACATAATCAAATTTGATGTAGTTATCCAAAAAATTAACATTTATTGTGTATAGTAATTTCACATCTAATTTTCTAAAATTTAATATTTAAAATTTAATTGGATCAAAATTAAAGAACAATTCAGGTTAAAATCGAGTCAAAATTGGGTAAAATTAGATCAAATTCGAGTCAGAATTGGATCGGATTCGAGTTAAATTTAGATCAAAATTTGATCAGTTAACATATAATTAACGATTCTAAGTGGATTTTTAATACTTGAAGTAAGAATCAGATGAGAACTAAAAGTCGATAGGGGAATCGGATGAGAGTCAAAATCAAATGAGAAATACGAATAAAACAATATTTTGGAGAGAAATAATTATTTTTTTGCGAAAAAGGCATGTTCCCCCTAAACTATCACACTTTAATCATTTTTTCCCCTGAACTTTCTCTCTCATCCTATTTCCCCTGAACTATCATTACTAATCTTATTCCCCATAAACTTTAAAAGTTCATCCTATTTCCCCATCCGTTAAATATCCGTTAATTTTTTTATTAAATTTTTAAAAATATCCGATTAACATATTTTTAAATATACCATTTAGTTTGTCTAGATTTTGTTTAGGTTATATGTGATGGGTTACCTTGCGATTAACATACTACAATAAAATTCGGATTTCGGGACTGAATTTGCGGACTGACAAATTCGTCCCTAAATTTAGGGACGGATTAGGGACTAATTAAGGACGGATTAAGAAAACCGTCCCGAATCCGTCCTTAAATTTGGGGACCGTAGGGCAGTCCCTAAGTCGTCCGGAATTCGGGACGGAATTGGGACTAAAATTATTTCGGTCCGAAAATTGCGGATTGATACACATTTCGTCCGCAATTTGCGGACTGCTGAGTCGTCCGTCCGCAATTTGCGGACGGTTTAGAGACCACAGTCTTCCGTCCGCAGTTTGGGACTTACCGTCACCAAACCGTCCGCAAATTTCGGACGTATTAGGGACGGTTCGTCGGGAAATATTCATTCCACTCCGCAATTCGTCCCGAATCGGTCTTAAAATTTTCTATTTAATCTCTTCTCTTCTACCCGTTTCTCACACACATATCTCATATATTTCTCTTTATATCTTGTTATTGTTTCTAATTGTAATGACATCGTCGTCAAGATCGAATATTTTCGTTTCAAGACAATGGATGTATAGAAGAATTGATCCGGAAACTCAAAGTGTATCGAATGAGTTTGTAGAAGGCCTTACACAGTTTATGATGGTGGCGACAAATCAACAAGTTTATAGAGAAAACGATAAGTTGGTTTGTCCATTTATAAAATGCAAAAATGAAAAATTCGTTAATGAGAAAACCGTTTGGAATCATCTCTATTTAAGAGGGTTTACTCCAAATTATTTTATTTGGTTATCTCATGGAGAGAATTTTGCACCACGACCGAGGGATGTTGTGGAAAATTTTAGTAGGGGTATCGTAAATCATGAAGTGTCTCAGACTTTTCAAGATGTAGAAAACCCTTATGTAGAAATGGTGCAAAATGCGTTCGTTGAAAGAAACGAATATGAAAATATTGAAGAAGATCCGAATGAAGAAGAAAAATAAAAATATTGTATCAATCGGAGAAGACCGCAAGCGATATGAGATGGCATGCCGAGCATTCAAGTCCTGACGGAGAAATGTGTCATCCCTCAGATGGTGAGGCGTGGAAACATTTTAACAAGGTATATCCTGATTTTGCAGCTGAGAGTCGAAATATTTATTTAGGCCTTTGCACTGATGGTTTTAATCCATTCGGGATGTCTGGGAGAAATTATTCGTTGTGTCCAGTTATTATGACACCGTATAATTTACCACCAGATATGTGCATGAAGCGTGAGTTTTTGTTTTTAAAAATATTAATTCTCGGGCCTAATCATCCGAAAAGAAGTTTGGATATATTTTTTCAACCACTAATTGAAGAATTGAATGAATAATGGAAGGGAGTTCCAGCGTACGACGTTTCGAGACGACAAAATTTTATATTACGAGGTGCTCTAATGTGGACAATAAGTGATTTTCCAGCTTATGGTATGCTATCTGGGTGGACAACGCATGGTCGATTGGCTTGTCCATATTGCATGGAGGAAACAGACGCTTTTCAGTTGAAGTATGGACGAAAGACGAGTTGGTTTGATTGTCATCGCCGGTTTCTTCCTTCTGATGATACATTACGACGCAACAAGAGGAATTTTAGAAGGAATATTGTTGTGCGAAAATCTCCTCCTCCAATTTTGACCGGCGAAGAGATATTGTATAAACGATTTCTCGCTTTGGGTATTCCTAGGAGTATAGATTGCGGAGGAAACAATCATCCGAGAATTGATGGTTATGAAATTACCCATAATTGGTACAAGAAGAGCATATTTTGGGATCTTCCGTATTGGAAAAAATCTGAAGCTTCGCCACAATCTTGATGTCATGCACATAGAGAAAAAAATTTCGATAATATCATCAATACAGTAATGAATGTCATAGGAAAAACGAAGGATAACATTAAATCACGGAAGGATCTCGCAGAGTATTGCTCACGGAAGGAGTTACATATAAGTGAAGATGGTAAAGCGCCAGTTCCGATATTCAGATTGTCTAATGAGGAAAAAATAAATTGTTGAATTGGTTGAAGGAAGACGTGAAATTTCCTAATGGTTATGCATCTAACATCGGAAGATGCGTCGATATTCATGGAGGAAAGTTATCAGGGATGAAAAGTCACGATTGTCATGTATTCATGCAACGACTACTTCCCATATGTTTCTCTGAATTGATGGACAAACATACACACGAAGCAATTGGAGGTAACATGATTATTTTATAAATTTTAGAAATATTAATTGTAAAATAAACTAATTAATATACTTGAATTTTCAGGTATTGGCATATTTTTTCGAGATTTATGTGCGAGAAACTTAGTGTAGATGTGGTTCGTAGACTTAAAAGTAACATAGTTATAGTACTATGCGATTTGGAGAAGATTTTCCCACTATCATTCTTTGATGTTATGGAGCATCTGACAGTTCATCTACCACACGAAGCTGCATTAGGAGGTCCAGTTCAATTTCGTTGGATGTATCCATTCGAGCGATTTATGTTCCATTTGAAGAAAAAAGCCAAACAAAAAGCTCGTCCAGAGGGTTCAATTGTGGAACAATACGTGAATGAGGAGATATCGTTCTTCACTTCTTACTACTTCGAACCACATGTTCAAACACGAAGTAGAAATCCAGACAGATGTTTTGATGGTGGTGTGACATTTTCATATCCAGTACCAGATGTTCCAGATATTTTTTGCGGCGTGGGTCGAACAGCTGGTAAGGCGAAAGAGATATGGCTATCACAACGAGATCTACACATCGCACATACATATGTTTTACTCAATTGTGAATATCTACGGCCTTTTGAAAGGTACAGATACCTATAAATATATAGATTCAATTGCGTATGCATATCTCTTTGTAATATTAACGTAATGTTTCTGACATTTTTCAGGATGTTCGATGATGTATTGAAGAATACATATATGAATATTGATGAATCTCAACTCCAAGAACTTAAAGAAAGAGATTTCTCCACAGGGATAAGACAATATGTAAGTAAATGATAGTTATATATTATTGTTATTCAAATTATGAATAAGACGTTTATATCAATGATTTGTTTCATTTAATACAGATTGAGATTGGCAATCACCCGTTATGGCTACGCGAGCTTGTTAAAGGACCAACTCTAAAAGTTATGAGTTGGCCCATGTATTTTACACGTGGTTACAACTTTCATACATACGACCACGGAAAATTGAAGTCAACTATGAACTATGGTGTTTGTGTGAAAGGTGAAAGCTATTGTGAATCGACCGACGAACCAGATTTTTATGGGATTTTAAAAGACATTTTGCAATTGGAATATCCAGGAATTAATAATGCAAAAATTTTCCTTTTGATACCACGTATGTTATATTTTCGAATTAATATGTTGACTTATATTTGCCATTTTTTTGTAGGTTACGTTGGTCTAAGAGTGATGTTATTCCGATGTGATTGGTTCGATCCAACAAACGGTCGCGGAACAAGAATAAACAAATTAGGTGTCGTAGAAATTAATTCTACAAGAAGATATGCAAAATACGAGCCTTTTATTCTTGCGTCACAAGCCGATCAAGTTTGTTATGTTTCCTATCCACATATTAGACGATCTTCAGGTTGGCGTTTCGCAATGAAGATACTTCCAAGGGGTAAATTTATCGACAACACAGAAGAACAACAATTGGCCATGCAACAACAAATCACCGAGATTGTTGCTATTGATGAAGTTACAATTGAAGAATTGGCACATGGTGAAGTCGAAGAAATTGAAGATGAAACGATAGAAGGAAACGAAGAAGATGAAGAATTTGAATCAAATTCAGAATCACAAGAATCGATGGAAGAATTATGTGACTCTGAATCAAATTCAGACGTTTAAAGAATTTTTATTTTTATCTTTATATTGTATTAACGATAGATAATGATTTATGTTTTATCTTTATATTATATATATAATGTTTTATGAATTTGAATCAATCCGACCCTCGATCGAAATCTCGGTAGAGGTCGAAACTCGACCTTCGATCGAAACCCGTCCCTCGATCGAAACCCGTCCTTCCGACCCTCGATCGAAACCCATCTCCCGGTTGAAACCCGACCCTCGATCGAAACCCGTCTCTCGGTCAAAACCCGACCCTCGATCGAAACCCGTCTCTCGGTCGAAACCCGACCCTCGATCGAAACTCAACCCTCGATCGAAACCCGTCCTTCAGTTTTAATTTCTGGACGGTTTAGGGACTGGATTGGAGCCGCGTATGAAATTTTCGGACGGTCGAGTAACCAGTCCGTAAGCAGTCGCCAATTTCCGGACGGTTGACTACTCTCGTCCGGAATCGGTCTCGCATTTCCGGACGGTGGTCTTGGTCTGTCCAGAATCGATCCCGCATTTACGGACGGTTCTCTCGGCCCGCCTGGAAATGGTCTCCAATTTCCGGACGGTGCGCGACTCCCGTCCGGAAATCCTTATTTATTCGACCGACCTTCATTTCCCACAAACTCATCGTTGCCGGTTTCGCCCAATTTATTTCCGTTTTCGCCGTTTTCGTCCGTTGTCCGTCCGCCTTCCGTCCGTCAGTTGCCGCCGCGTCTCTCCGACCGACCGCCGAACGCCGCTCTCCCTCCTGCGTGTGCGTGTGCCCTCTTGCTCTGTCTGTTTTCGCCGTTTCCGTTTTCGCCGTTTTCGGCTATCTCTTTCTCCGATTGTATTTCTCATTTGTTTTTTTGGTCTACAGGTGTTTCAATCGTTGTAACCCAGGCACAATACAAGTCGAAAGATTCAAAAGGATTGAGGTAAAAATAATTTACTAAGTTTCTGTTTCATACTCTCTAGATAATATTGTATAACTTTGAGTTCTTAGAAAGATGAGTATTTTTACAATATGCATCTCTCTCCATTTGTGCGTGTTAAGATGGAAGTCGTATGGATAGTTGATACATTAAGGAATATACTTAAGGAAATGAATTCCTTAAGGAATTCGTATGGATAGTTAAGGAATTCCTTAAGGAATTCGTATGGATAGTTGATACATTAAGGAATATACTTAAGGAAATATACTTAACGACATTATTTGGAAAATAAGGGCTTATGCGGTTACACTTGTATACATTAATTATGGATTATAAGAAAAAATTGAAAAAATATATCTTTAAAATGTTTATAGATTTCAGATGGATGGTCTTTTCGAAAGCTATCCAAAATTACATACATAATGTTGATCTATTTCAAAACAAACTCTAAAAAAATTATCGATATATTTAGGGTTAGATTAAAGATTGAACTAATTTGTCTAAATGTTCTATAAAAAAAAGAGAAAAAGAGATATAGTTGATATATCAAACTCACCATAATTTTGCGACGGTTTTCGGACTAACAGTTTCGTCCGAAATTGCGGACGGTTTGCGGTCTACATTTACCGTTTCTATTTTCGGACGGATTGCGGACTGGAACTAATTGCCGACGCTCGTTTGCGGACGGCTCGTGCTAGTCCCTAATCAGTCCCTAAATGAGTTTCCGGACGGATTAGGGACTGATTCTTCAGTCCCTATTCCGTGGATTTCTTGTAGTGACATATTAATATTTTTTGGGATATTTGACTCGACTCGATTCAAATAAAAAAATGAGTACTCGAATAATTCCATTCGATAATAAAAGTATAAAACGTGTGAATTCAAATATTGAATATTATTTCGAAGGTAATATGACCCCATATCACATTTCAATGTTTTAGAACGAGATAGAAGATGAATTTATGTTTCAAAACTCCTGAACAACCAACAACCGAAACCTAGGATTAGTCTCAATAATGAAGATGCCCTAAACCCCTGAAGAACTCGGTTTAGAAACCTAAAAAACGTGTCAAGACACCACAATCATAGGTGGTTATGTGATTGATAAGTCAAGTTGAATCCTAAGACTTCAAATCAAGAGTTGAAGGCAAAAACTTGCAAATGTTTTTTAATCAATCATAAAAAAATGTAAATATAATAACCAAAATTTAATAATACGTTAATATTAAAGAAAATATGTTATATTTATAAAAACCAAAATTTTAAAATGTTACTATTAAAGAAAAATATTGCATTTATAATAACCAAAATATAAAAATATGTTATTGTTAAAGAAATATGTTACGTTTATATAACCAAAATTTTGAAAATACGTTGAATGTATAAATTTGGGTGGGGGGAGGAGATGGATTAGAAGTCATATAGTTCGGGAGGGAATGTGAATAGGCTAGAAATTATATAGTTCGGGGGAATAGGCTAGAATCATAGCGTTTGGGGGAATAGACTAGAAATCATATAATTTGGGGGATCAGCTAGAAATCTTATAGTTCAGGGGTGGAAGAATAGGCTAGAAATCATATAGTTTGATAGAAATAGACTGTTTTTTTAAAAAATTAACAGAAAGAGAAATAAGATGAATTTTTAAAATTTAAGGTGAATAAGATAAATAATGACCGTTCTGAGAAATATAATAAGAGAAAAAATTTACGGTGAAATAAAATTAAATTGCGATAGTTTAGAAGATAATAGACTTTTTATCTTACTTTTCTTTTATAATTACAATATTTTTTATATATTTCCTGATTTGCTTAATATATCAAAATTTGATAAATTTAATTTTAATATATAATATTTATATATTTGTATATCTTCATGTTGAAAAAGTATATTTTTACTTAAATTATATGGTATTACAAGTTTATAATATAAAATTCATAACTTGATATTTAAATAACAGAAGATGAATCAATACAAAAGATGGTAACATGTCTTCATCAATTTTTAATTAATAGATTTGGTACCAAATAACAAAAAAGTGCGTCATATACTCACACTATATTGTTTGATTTATGAATGAGAACAATTCAATTATGACATGGACAGTCCTTTAAAAGACAATATAAGAAGACCAGAGACTCAACCTCTTCCCCTCCACCCCTTCTTCTTCATCATCATCATCATCATCATCATCATCATCAGTTTATCATCATCATCAATTTATCATCGTCATCATGGAGAACAACGCTTTCTCGTCTAACGAAGGACAGCCGATTAGATGCAAAGGTATATATATACACATATGGCTTCTTAACACACAATGGTGAAACTACATGTATATGCATTCAGATTTACATGAAATATATGTAATGTCGATCCACTTCAAATAAAGTATATAAGATTATTATTATTATTTTTTAAATAAAGTATATAATTAAGAAAGGTAATTTGTTTGTCAGCGGCAATATGCAGAAAAGCAGGAGAAGCGTTGGTGATAGAAGAAATACAAGTGGAGGCTCCTCGTGCTTATGAAGTTAGGATCAAAATTCTCTGCACTTCTCTCTGTCACACCGATATTACCTTCTGGAAATTAACCCAAGTAATTTATTTTTTTATTTTTTATTTACTTTTTTATTGCTTTGAATCACCTAATGAAACCTCTGGGGTAATTTATGAATTTTTCAATTTTACAGGGGCCATTTGCAAGATTTCCCAAAATTCTGGGACACGAAGCAGTCGGGTAGGTTTTAGTTGGACTCCTTTGCAAAATCAAAGAAGGTTTTTTTTTCTAAATATATATGATTTTATTTTAATAATTAGTAAATTATGTATAGAAGTCAATTATTTGAAAGTGCATATATCGTAATTGTTAAATAAAAATGTGTATTGTATATAAAAATCAAAGTAAAGAAATGAAAGGGGGGGTAATACAGTGTGGTGGAGAGCATGGGAGAACACGTGGAGGAGCTGAAGAGAGGCGACGTCGTATTGCCAGTGTTCCATCCACAATGTAATGAATGCAGAGATTGCAAGAGGAAGAAGAGCAATTGGTGCAACAAATATTGCGATGATTTTGTATCGAACACAAGAAGGTACGGACAGAGTTGTCGATTCAAAGACTGTCGGGGTGAAGACATCAACCATCATATCTTTGTCTCCAGTTTCTCACAATACACAGTCGTTGACATTGTAAATCTCGTCAAAATCTCCCCTCATATCCCCCTTGATAGAGCCGCTTTATTAGGTTGCTGCGTCTCCACAGGTAATAATAATAATAATAATAATAATAATAATAATAATAATAATAATAATAATAATAATAATCTCCGTTTTTAAATCAAATAAATATTAAAAAAAACCCCGAAAAATAATTTTTAATAAAATTAAATTATCTACTTTTAATTTTATAAAAAAACTTCTAAATTATTTTTTTAAACAAAAAAATTTATGAAAATTTGTCATAATTTTTTTTAAAATATAATTTAAAAGTTTTTCATAGAATTAAAAATAAAAGGTTTAATTTTATTAAAAATTATTTTTTCTGATTTTTTTTGGATTCGTTCCTCAATATTACATTAAAAATATTTTTACATAGATTATATCTTGTTTTAGAATAATACATAAAATATTAGAATTATTTTAAAATTAATTTGTATTAATAGTTGATATGTACGATATTATGTTTTTATAAGAAAAAAATTATGAAAATTTGTCATAATTTTTTTAAAAAAATATAATTTAAAATTTCTTTTATAGAATTAAAAATAAAAAGTTTAATTTTATTAAAAACTATTTTTTAAATTTTTTTGGTTTATCCCTAAATATTATATTAAAAATATGTTTACATCGATTACATCTTGTTTTAGAATAATACATAAAAATATTAGAATTATTTTAAAATTAATTTGTATTAATAGTTGATATGTACGATATACTTTTGGTTTAATTTATAATTAATTTTCACAGTTAGTTTATTATTTTAGAAATAGAATGAAATTATATATTTTATGATATTTTAAAACGAATTCATTTATCTTTATAGAAATTTTCTCTAAATTAAATTGAAATATAATATTTTATCTCGTATCAAATGGTAAATAGGTTATTCGAAACACATGCACTGAAAATACTATATAACTTTTTAAATAATACTAATAGTAATTTTATAAAAGAGCGTTGTATAAATGGTGGATACATACATGTGGTGGGTTATTTTCGAAAATATCCATAGTATATAATTGTTGAGGTCAGATTGAAACATAAAAAAGAAAAGGGGCGATTATGTAATTTATGAAAAGTACAAAAGTAAAACATATTTGTGATGACAATAATGGGACACATGGAGCAGGAGTAGGAGCAGCGTGGAAAGTGGCTGACGTGGAGGAGGGATCCTCTGTCGCCATATTTGGCCTCGGAGCTGTTGGACTAGCGGTCTCTATTTTTATATTATTATATTTTTCCTATTTTTAATCCAAATATAAATACAAATTAACTATATATTTTTTTAATAAAATCTTAATAATAATAATTTAGGTGAATATAATTAGTTCAGTTACTTTAATTTCAGGTTGCAGAAGGAGCTAGATTAAGAGGGGCATCGAAAATCATAGGGGTCGATCTCAATCCTCGAAAATTCCATATAGGTAAAAAGAGACAAACACAACGTATCCAATATATATATGACCACATATGTATATAAAAGAATTGTTTAATATATTTGTTAGGAATTGTGTAATATATTTCTTATATATTAATTTGAAAATTTATTTATATAAAAATATTTTGTAGTATATTTAAAATATATTCAAACTATAAATTTAAAAATGAAATCGAAAATATAGCAGTATTATATAAAATATAGTTACGAAACAAGATTTAAATTTTATGGTATTCTCCAATAATTAATTGTACTTTTTTATGGTTTTCAACATTTCAGGAAAAAGTTTTGGGGTCACGGATTTTGTGGATCCCACCACGTGCGGCGAGAAAACAATAGGACAGGTAGGATTGACCATTTAATATTATATATATATATTTTAAACAAAAAACATTAAAATTGAAATTTTAAAAATGAAAAAGGTAATAAAAGAAATGACGGAAGGAGGAGTTGATTACAGTTTCGAGTGCATTGGTTTAGCTTCCTCGATGTCCGATGCTTTCTCCTGCACCCGCTCTGTACGTTTTTTTCATTTATTCTCCAACCCCTTAATTTATTCATTTATATTTTTTTTCTAAAATATATATATATATATAATTAATATTTTATTTCTGATACTATTATTATTATTATTTGGGAAAAAAGGGAAGTGGGAAGACAGTGATATTGGGGATGGAGAAGCATGGAATGCCAATGAGTTTGAACAGCTACGAACTCATAAATGGCAAAACTGTCTGTGGATCTCTGTTTGGAGGCCTTAAACCCAAAACCCATATTCCTATGCTTGTGGATATGTATCTGAAAAAGGTTTCTTTTTTATTTATTTTTATTTTCTCCCTAAATAAAATTGTTCTTAAATAAAATCTTTGGCTCTAATTTTTTATTTTATTTTTTATTTATCTACAGGAACTTAATTTGGAGGGTTTTATATCTCATGAAATTAGCTTCCATGAAGTCAACAAGGCTTTCGAGTTGCTAGAACAAGGAAACTCTCTTCGTTGCATCATATGGATGGATAAGTAATTAAAACAACTAACTTTTTTTATTTACAATGTTTTTATTTTCGAAAGAAAAATATATTTCTATCATCTATAATATATTTCAAAGCTGTAAACCACTTATTTTCATCGGGGATGGATAAATAACGAATATCCATAAATATCCGACTATTCGTATTCGTCGAATATTCGATTTATTATTCGTATTCGTAAATACATATATTCGTAAATTTGAATATCCGCAAATATTCGGATATCCATATCCGTAACAAAATCAATTTTTTAAAAAAAATTAATAAAAAAATTCTTATAAAAAGTTAATAGATATCAAAATATCATTCATAAAGAATATTCAAATTGCATAAATACATATAAAAATATGATATAAATAGTTATCAAAATATCATTCATAAAGAATCTTCAAATTGCACAAATTGTGCAACAAACTTATAGAAGAAGATCTTACATAATGCACAACTGATCGAATTCGATAGATAGACACATCCATGTCTGTTAGACCATCTTTCACTGTCAAGTTCAATATATGCGCTCCACAACACATATGGAGATATTCACTATCCAATACACAACCTCCCCAAACTTTTAATCCCTCTCTCAAGTATCTAATCCCCGCATCATTAGCACTTGCATTGTCAACAGTCACAGTAAATACATTCTCAATTCCCCAACCAAGCAAACATGTTTCAATTGTCTTCGCAATTATATCACCGGTATGACTAGATACTTGAGAAAAATTGATGATCTTCTTACGTAACACCCAATCATTATCAATGAAATGTGCCGTCAATGATATATAACTAAGATTTTGAGTAGATGTCCATAAATCTGTGGTGAGGCAAACACTACCCTTGAATCCTTGAAAGTATTTTTTCAGCCTATTCTTCTCATCCACATACATAGTCAAACAGTCACGAACTAAAGTTCATCGAGAAGGTATTGAAAAACAAGGTTGCAATGCATGTGTGTATTCTTGAAACCCTTGTTTTTCAACATGCCGAAAAGGTAACTCATCAATAATTATCATCCTCACCAAAGCCTTACGACATGCATCAGGATCAAATTGTGAATAAGAGGTAGCATTATCTACATCATCGACTTTTCTCTTAAGACGATGATGCAAATTTACTTGTCTTTTCACTTTTCCTTCGGTCTTTTCATCGGGTATATCTCGAACCAACATTTTACAAGACTTCAAATGGTTAAGCATTGCACTAGTTGTGGCACCTCTTTGTGATCTACAACTAATAAATCCTGATAATGACTACATTTAGCTTTTGACTTATCTTTTGTTTTCTCAAAATGATCCCAAACCCTTGAAGGAGGTCGAGGCTGAGATTGAACTACCTTTTCTGTATTATCCTTCGATTGTGTCTCTATTTCTGTTGTAAGCGACATTGAACTATCAACTCCAGTTGCGACCTTTGAGTTTTCTGTTGTAGACTCCATCTTACACTACATATATAAACAACAACAAATCAGTCATTATTGATTATACAACATACAAATAACATGCGAAGAGACATTACCAAGTTATGCAAGATGAACACGGTGGTACTGCGGCCGAATTGATAAAGGTACTGCGGCCAAACTGATAATAACATAGAAATGGCCAATGAGCATCGACAAAGCTAGAAAAAATCGACTAAGGTATAACAAATCGACTAAGTTATAACATCTAACCAATGAAAAACTGAAAAGTCGACTAAGGTACAACAAAGCTAGAACACGATGGCTTGATATACACATCTAAACAAATGAAAAACTGAAAAATCGACTAAGGTATAACAAAATTGACAAAGCTAGAAAAAAACAGCAACTTACTCGAAACGGAGGGCGTGCGAAGGAGGAGGAGGGTGTGCGACGAAGTGCGACGGAGGAGGGCGTCTGACGGAGAGAATGCAACGGAGGAGGGCGCCTGACGGAGGGAATGCGATGGAGGAGGGTGTCTGACGAGGGAATGCGTGAATACAGCGAAGGAGGGCATCTGACAGAGGGAATGCGGCGGAGGAGGGCGTCTGACGGAGGGAGGGAATGCGGCGGAGGAGGGCATCGATTATTAGGGTGCTGCAGTAGTGAGTTTAGAGAGCATTAGGTTAGAAGGCAAACGACAATAGTTAGGTTAGAATGAAGGAAGCGGCAACATTAGGGTTAAAAGTTTTATAATTTACATTTTAGTCCTTAAATTTTAAATATAATAACTATTTCTTTATATATTTATTTGATATGAAATATAATAACTATTTCTTTATATATTTTATATTTGATATGAAAATCAATTATAATAATATTTTTTATTTATAATTTGATCCTTAAAATTAATTTTTATATATATATATATATCTATATATTAAATAAATTATTTATTTAGTACTTACGGATACGAATACTTACTAATAATTGACTATACTATTTGTATTTGTATTTGTCGAATATCTAAATTCTGGTATTTGTATTTGTATTTGTTCCTATGGATATTTGCATTTTCGGATCGAATACGGTTCGAATACGAATCAGATACAGAATACTTCGGATATTTTGCGCAGCCCTAATTTTCATGTAGAGACTCGAATTTGAATTGACTTTATTATTACGCCAGTCGAACCAATCCGGTACAATTTTTTTTCATAATATTAAATTGTAATTTTATCTTTATCCTAAAAACAAAATTCGACCTTTTTTTTATTAAACCACTTTGTTTACTTATACATTTTTTTTTGTCTTCATTGGTTTGGATATAGTAACAATATTGAATTAAATATTTACATCTATTAATGTTAAAATGGATTGGGTTTAATTTTTCAGGTTAATCGAATTCAACCAACTAAATATATTTAAATTAATTAAATAAAATTTTTTTATTGTATAGGCTTAATAATTTGTTTATCCGGTAGGTTAAGTAATTTGATAACCCATTATTTTTTTACTTATTTTCATATACTAGATGATACTCGCGCTACGCATAGATTTGTGATAATTAAAATATATTTATCTTATTTTTGTATATAATTCGTTAATTTGAACATTTTCATTAGATTTGTATATGCATACGGGGCAATACAAACATACGAAATAAAATTTTCAATGTATAAATTTGAACAATAGTGCAATTTGTTTATAATAATTCCTAAAACCGAAAATGAATTGGATTGAAGCACAAATGTGAAAACTCCTCCTCGAATATTGTTATATTTCGTAAAATATCTTTTTTTGTCACACTATCATTTCATGTGTAATCTCTATATTATATTCTAAAATTAAACATATCTTATATAATATAGTATTCTCTATTATTATTTTTTTCACTTCATAATATATTTTTTCTTTTATAGATTATTCAATATATAAAAATACCAGAATATTCACATTACCAAGATTTGGTCTACCTTCAACATTACACATTTTATTGATCTTGTTTATATAAAATCGTATACCAAATTTCTATTATAGTAAAAAAAGTTCGGTGTACCGATTATTTTTCATTCGAATTAAGATTCAAACTCAAATATTTTTAAAGTATAATTATGATACACAAAATAATAATACAAAAGGTAATCTTTCAGACTCAGTTAGTTTTCATTTAAATAGGGTTAAAGAGTAAAATATATTTGAAGCATAATGATGATACCCAAAAAATGAATAATACAAAGAACGGTTCTTGTTTAATATCACAAATAAAATTATAAATAGCACATATAAAATTATAAATAGAGTTACACACTAACTAAAAAAATTAAATAGTTATTTTTTATTTATTTTATTTTTAAAATTTATTGAATCAATCTGATATTTAGAAGCTATTTATAATTTAGAGATGAAAATAAATAAATAAACAGACAAAAAAAACTTTAGTTATAAAAGCAAATAATCTTTACAAATGATGCATTTTTGAAAAAAAAACTTAAAAATTCACAAATGTTATGTTGCCTAAAATTAAAACATTCTCTATCCATCAACCAACTTACAATTTATAGAGTAACAACAATAACAATAGAGAGTGAACTAATACCACAACTAAAGAAGGAACATGAAAAAATATTGTTGCTACCATAACTACTGCTGCAATGTTATGATGATTTTGTTGACAATAAAACATTACTCTCTCCATGTTCTCCTTCAATGTTGATAACTGTGTCACTCCTCTTGACTCCCCGAAGGCTATTTTCGCGCTTTTCTTTTTGTTTTCTTGTATTCCTTGTAAATGATTTATAATATGGAAATATTCATTTAATCCCCAAATACATAATCCAATGAATTGCAAAAAAGAAGATAAGATTGTCGTAATTTCCATATCTTCCTACCTCATAAATTATTTCGATTTAAATGATAAAGAATTGAAGAGCTAAAATGTAGCGTTGCGGTTGTTCCAGATAAACACATCTTATAAGCAGTGTTGGCCCGATATTTCGTTCCACTTTCAAAATACAAATGAGCCCTTGCTATAGACCAGTAGATCGCTACATTGCTCAAGCTTTTTGTACGATAGACATTCAAATCATGATGGAATGAGACATGGCTACATACCCCCTGCTCCAGACCCTCAGAAAGACTACCACTGCCTACAAAAATATCGAGTGTAGCCAGACGCTTCTCTTTGGGTGTCTCTTTTAATTTTACAATCCTAGAATCAATTTTTCTTCTTTACCCCTGCCTTTTTTCTTTCTCAAGGCAGCATCATCCATAACCATTCTAGTTGAGTACTTCAGATTGATATTGGCGGGTAACTGTTGTTGGACAGTTGAAAGAACTTTTAAATTTTCTATAGGATCATAATAAAATATATATCGTCCAATAAAAGTACATTCATGGAATTCCAAGAAATCTAGCTAAAAAGGTGTAAAGTAATTTTTGCAGTTTAAATTTTGTACTTGTATAAGATCACTAATCAACAACAACAAGTTTTGAAATATCATTGACAAAGAAATTGTAATGAAATCATATGGATGTAGGAGATAGTGTTGTAGTGATGAATGTTGTCATTCCTATAGCACCAAAAGCAAAAAGTTGACATAAATATTATCAATAGGAGCAATTTAAATGACTATGTTCAAGAATGCAAGTATTAATCACTGAACTTACGAATTTATTAGCAAAAATAAAAGAACATACATATTCAAGAAGTATCTTACATGAAAAGATTAGAAACTTATCCAAATACATCAAAATAATAATATGGGATCAATTTATTTCCTAAACATTGACATTCTTACAATTAAAATAGATAACATTATATTAAACTGTATCAAGGAAATACAAAAATATAATTCATATAAAAAACTTTATCCTTTAGAGAAAAGTAAAAACTTTCTTTTCAAACCAAAATTCAATTGATTAGAACAAAATTTCAACTTATTAGACCAATCGAGTTCTTTTGTCAAAAGATATTGATTATGGGGTTCAAAATAGTATAATTGTTACCGTATAATATCAAAAGCTTTTATATCATTTAAACCCCAATAAGAAAAAAAATGTATAATATTAGACATGAATCATGATAAGGCAAAAGACTAATCATTATGCATTAGGATAACTGTATGACTTGGTTATTCAACAACTTCTAGCATGATTTTACAGTAATATTGCTCTTGTGTACATGACCTTGATACTCTTGTTACATAATATGAAATATATATTCATGGTCCTAGGAAGTGGCGGAAACTGTCTTCGTTCTTGAGAAAAAAGTTTTGTTATGTTTATATTATATAGCAAGAGAGTCCTTGTCAATATTCTGAATTTGAAAATATATATTATATTATGTTTATATTACAATTTGTGAAAACCTTAATTGAATTTTATATTATATACAAGCATAATGTACAAAAAATTAATTCTAAATATTTTTATTTCAAAATAAACATCATGTGAAAATAAAAAATTCAATGGAGTTAAATACATAACTAACATGGAAATAAGATAACAATACGATAAGAATATATATGTGAAAATTTAATTTGTAGAAGTGAGTTGCATATATGTTTTCTAACATTGCTTTGGAATACAATTTCTTCTTCCTCGCTCTACCAATTATTTTTCTTGATATATTTTTAAATCTATTTATAGGATTTTATCGTGTTTTTCAACGTTCAATTTCACCTATCGGATTATAACTATAAAAAATTAATTATATTCACTTGAATTTAAAAACCAATTAAAACTTCCATTATTTAATATATTTTTCTTTAAACATTAATCCAAAATATATATCTAAATAAGATGTCAATTTATATATATATATATGATAAAAATTTATGATATCATATATGTCTAACTAACATATTATATTGATATAATAACGAAAACTTATATAAATTTTGAAAAATAATATTTATTTTATACAATTTAATAATAAAATATCAATTTAATAATTAAAAATAATTTTAAAATTTATTATCAATTTAACTACTGTTTTTGTTGTAACTAAAACTATAGAAAAAATGTAATTTTATAATTTTATTTTGTATGAATAGGGGGTAGTAAAATGAACATTACTTTTTCTAGAAAAAATTACATATAATTTTTAAATCATTTCAATTTTTCGATAAATATACATTTTAATATTATTTAAAATATTTAATATTATCAAATAATATATATATATATATATAACTTGAAAAAGTTATGAAAGAAATGCAAATATTTCTTTCGGAAAGTTTCTCATTCTCTAACCAAACATTTGTTTACATTTAAAAAGAGTGTAAGGAATTATGAGAAATTGTCAGACTAATCATTTGTTTAATCATTCTCAAGTAGTAGTTGATATACAATCCCAATAAATTCTTATAAAAAAGATGAAACTCAAACACTAACCTAAGCTTTGTTTTCCGGAGCTCACACAAGCTTCTTCTTCCTATACCATGGTAACTTTAGATTTAGAAACCGACCAGAAGGTTCTAATCTCTCTTTGAAATGTTGTACATTTTCGACCACTCTGTACAAACATCTCCACTCTTCATCTACTTGGGACGAGGTTTCCCTCTAATACATATTAGAAATTTTAGAAACTGTTCTTACCTACACCGATAAATTTTAGAAACTGTTCATAATATCAACCTTTGCAACTTAATCTGAGCTGCTTTAAGATCCCCTTAGAACCTAGTTTTGAATAAATCCCATGCGGCTTTTGCTGTCTTGCACGTAGATAGATGCGCAATGAAAATTTCTTCAGTGACAACATGGTAGATCAGCTCCAACGCTCGTTGATCCCTTGCTTCTAGTTCCTCCCATTTTGCCATAAACTTTTTTTTATGTTCCTTAGTGATCATATCACCCATTTTAGGCATTTCAGGTAACCCTTCCATAACCCCTTAAACCTTAGGGTTGGCTTGATTTTAATCACCCATAACGTGTAGTTTTTCCCCTCATACACATGAATAGGTGTGATATTCTGTGATCTGTCCATTTTTACTTAATATAGCAGATTCGAGTTTTTAGTTACCTGTTGCAGATTTTGCTTCTCGTGTTGCTGTTGCCTCGTGTGTATTTTGCTTGCTGTTCGTGTGCTAGTTTTTAAGTTTTTTGCCGCTCTTGTGCTGTTCTTGCAGGTTTTTAATTTTTTTCCTGTTATGCTGCTTCTTAATCTTAGTGATGTTCTTGTGATGCTTCTGCTTGTGCTGCTAGTTCTAGGATCATCCTTGAACCTTTTAGCTCTGATACAATGTTGTTTTTATTTTATGACCTAGAGCAAAACTAAGGTTGCTCTTTCATGGTCCTCTCATTTTAGTGTTTGTGCAGAAAAGAAAATAAAAATAGGCCTTTGATTTGTGATTCAATTATTGAGTGTTTCTGGAAAAATTGCAGAAAATAGGTTGAAGATTATGATGGAAAATAGTAGAAATGCTCTCTCATTTATCTTAGGGTTTTTGGCTACATATTTATAGCTAAATACATATTTAAACCATATTATATATTCTACCATATTTTTCCATGTCTTTTTCATTTTATCTAACAAATTTGATAATGTTTTACATGATTAAATCATGCAAAATCGTTCTTTATTTGTGCTGAAACTTTGCTGAGTTGCTGCTGAATTTTACTGGGCTTTTTTCTCCTAGTGGGCTTCTGCATCAAACTTTCCCGACCCAACTTTTTGTTTTCTTCAGCCCGAGTCCACTCCAAGACCCGGCCCGCTCGTTTTGCTTCTCCTCAGCCCACCCCGTCTCCTCTCTTCAGACAACAGGTAATACTTCTCAAACTCTCCTTCAGTTTCATTTTCACACTAAAACCCTAGTTTTTTTTCTATCCAGAACCTTCACCGCTGCCGAAGTCGTCGTGCGGGTAGGGTAATCGATTTTAGTACGAGTTTTGCTAGGTCTTATTCCCCGTATTTGGCGGGTTTGAGTTCGGATAATAATAGAGGTTAATCCCAATTATTCGGATCAGATTGATCCAAAATTGAATTATTTTGTAATATGTCTTTCCTCTAAACTAAACCCTAGAATCACCATGGATATGACCACGAAGGCTAAATTCCAAATTATTTTCATGATGGTAACACAACACATCCAACATTAATCTATCTTATCTTATTAGGAGAAGACAGTCGACGGTGAAGAGAGGAGACGGTGATCGTCGACTGCAAAGAAAAAGATAGTCGACAGCGAAAAAAGGAGATGGCGACCGTCGACGACAAAGAAAGGAGAAGACAGTCCACGATGAAGAGATGAGACAACGAAGAAACACAAAAAAAACTATTGTTTTCAGGTTTTAGCTAATTCGAACCGGACTGGACCGGTTCAAATACGAAGGGGTTTTAAAATTTGAACCATTTTAAATAACTTGTTACAAAATAATTCAATTTTGGATCAATATGGTCTGAATAATCGGGATTAACCTCTATTATTATCCGAACTCAAACCCGCCAAATACGGGGAATAAGACCTAGGAAAACTCGCACTAAAATCGATTACCCTACCCGTATTTAACAAAAACAAAAGAGAAAGAAAAAAAAATTGAGGACTGTAGGGTTGATTTGATTATGCGAAAACGTGTTTTAATCAACCCGAATAACGATCTAGTCATGTTCGGATTAGTTTTTTAGATCTCAACGATAAACAAATTTAGAAACAGTTTCTGTGATACCTGTTGCGTTGAAATCGATGATCGGATGACAGACTTGATAGTACAAGTCCTCTACGTGTATCCGAGATCGGATCGGATTCTGCCTTCAACGTTTGGTGCGGAAATCTCGATGAACGAAAACTATTTCGTTCTTCGTGTTTTCTTTTGACGGCTATTAGGTTTTGTGATTCTGTAATCACTTAACGAAAACCTAATTTTCGTTTCTTAAATAGAATTATTAACTTTTAATAATTACACTTTTAACCCGAGACTATCCAAATATTACATAACAGGCATATAACTTTCAATCTCCCACTTGCCTTTACGTAATATTTCAAACAGTCAAAGTATATGTATCTCCATACACATACTTGCCTGTACATCTTATGTACTAACCCCAAAAGAAAATCAAGTACAATTATATTCTTCGGTGCTAGCGGATGAATATAATTGTATTCCACACTGATTGTCTAACAATCACAAGCAGATACCGAGACACTCGTATGCGTGTGACCTCATAGGTTCATCACTAAACCGGTAGTCAATTAGTTTCCACTAATTAACTAATCGAGGTTGGCGTCTAGCAACACTCCCCAACGACCGGATAGCGTGAAGCAACATCCTTACTCATTTGAGTAACAACCTTACCCAAAACGAACCAGGGTGACGTTGGCGTTAGTATTTCCTTCCATCTTTACAGCTCCGGATGCATCCTAGGCATGGTCATAACTGTCAGCCTTACGGATCATCAACTATGTCTCATGTCAATCACAACTGACTGATGAATGAACCTAAGAAACAACTTTCTTCATTCATTCAATGTACTCTGGCCAGAGATTCGTACAGTCATTGTGATTACTGACAACATAGAGCTCAAACTCTTACCAAGAGTTGATGGATCCCATCTTTCAGTCACTAACTACGCAAATATCTAATTATTCCCAATATCTATTCAACTAGTACCCTCAGATACTAGGTGTCCAGAATCAAAGAATAATAGATGAGATGCTAGTTACTATGCTGATCTCAGGTCTAAGGAAAAACTAACTATCTAACTGTCTGGAGAAATCTTATGACAGTTTATTGGTTATTTAACCATTAAGCATTTCTCCCTTTAGGTCAGTTCAGTGATCACATCATCATGTGTATCACCCATATATGTGATTCAGTAAAAGAGATCTACTGATTTCTATCACCATAGAAACTTATCACATACATGTTGTTCTTTCCGGATCACTGTAGTCCGAGTAGTGATCCTACGAACAAGAACAATTCAGATTAAATCATACCAAAACTTGACTCTCTTTATTATGATCTCTATCATAATGTCAAGTCTCAGATTTAATCTTGGACTCTATCATACACTTATGAAAATTCATCATATGAAAAATAATGCCATATATTATAAAATTAAAATCGATGTCTAAAATACAACTCGCTACATGTCTATAAACTAATGCCAGCTAGTCATCTCTCTCAATCCGATCCTCAGCTTATGCTTGTCAAACTCCTTTGACCCAAGCGCCTTCGTGAACGGATCTGCTGCATTTTCCTTTCCATCCACCTTCTGGATTTGCACGTCCCCACGCGCTATGATCTCTCGTATCAGGTGAAACTTCCGCAGAACATGTTTCGATTTCTGATGAGACCTTGGTTCCTTCGCCTGAGCAATAGCTCCGGTGTTATCACACAATAAAGGAACAGCTTCCTTTATCGAAGGTACCACCCCAAGTTCATCTATGAA
>CM071876.1:27704871-27749526 GCA_036759665.1 Gynandropsis gynandra | reverse complement strand
ACGAATTCCAGCCTATTTCCCCCGAAATATATAAATTCTAGCCTATTCCCCCAAACTATATAAACTATAGCCTATTTCCCCACAAACTATATAACCTCTACTCTATTCCCCAATGAATTATATAAACTCTAGCATATTCCCCCGAACTATTGATTTCTCTAGAAGTAACATATTTTCTTTAATTTTAATGTATTATTAATTTTTTATATTACAAAATATTAAAATAAAAAATACTTTATATTCTAACGATTACAAAAAATTTTATGATTTATCTAATAGTAACATAATTTTAACATAACCATATTTCAGTCAAATTTAACACGATTTCACTCAATTTTAACTCAATTTCACTGAAATTTAAATTATGGTTATTATATACGTAACATATTTTCTTTAATTTTAATGTATTATTAAATTTTGTATATTAAAACAATATTAAAATAAAAAATACTTTAAATTCTAATGATTACAAATGATTGATAAAAAAAATATTATACCAGATTTTTAACCTGATATCGACCCAATTTCAACCAAATTTAACCCGATTTCACCCAATTTTAATCCAATTTCACCCAATTTTTACTCGATTTCACCGAATTTCAACCCGATTTAACCGAATTTTCACTCTATTTCACTCAAATTTAACACGTTGTCACCCAATTTAGCCAATTTTTATTCGATTTCACCGAATTTCAACCCGATTTAACCGAATTTTCACTCTATTTCACTCAAATTTAACACGTTGTCACCCAATTTAGCCAATTTTTATTCGATTTCAACGTATTTCAACCCGGTTTAACCAAATTTTCACTCTATTTCACTCAAATTTAACACGATTTCACCTAATTTTGACCCAATTTCACCCATATTTTACCCGATTTCACCGAATTTAAACCCGATTTAACCGAATTTTAACTCTATTTCACTCAAATTTAATCTGATTTCACCTAATTTCACCAAAATTTAACTCGATTTCACGTAATTTTTACTCGATTTCACTGAATTTCAATCTGATTTAACCGGATTTTAACTCTATTTCACTCATATTTAATCCAATTTCACCAAAATTTAACTCGATTTCCCTAATTTTTACTCGATTTCACCGAATTTTAACCCGATTTAACCAAATTTTAAATATATTGCACTCAATTTTAACCCGATTTCACCCAATTTTAACCCAATTTTACCGAAGTTTAACTCTATTTCACTCATATTTAATCATATTTCACCCAATTTCACCAAAATTTAATTTGATTTCACCTAATGTTTACTCGATTTCACCAAACTTCAACCCGATTTAACCAAATTTTAAATATATTCGCTCAATTTTAACCCAATTTCTCCCAATTTTAACTGAATTAAAATTAGGTGAAATTGGGTTAAATTTTAGTGAAATTGGGTTAAATAAGATTAAATCGGGTGATATCGGGTTAAATTTGGGTGTAATCGAATAAAAATTGGTGGAAATCGGATTAAAATTGGGTGAAATCGGGTTAAATTTTGGTCAAATTGGGTTAACATTGGGTGAAATCAGATTAAATCGGTGAAATCAGGTTAAATTTGAGTGAAATCTAATAAAAATTGAGTGAAATCATGTTGAAATTCGGTGAAATTGAGTAAAAATTGGATTAATTCGGATTAAAATTGGGTGAAATCGGGTTAAATTTCGGTGAAATTGGGTTAAAATTGGATGCAATCGTGTTAAATTTGAGTGAAATATGGTTATGTTAAAATTATGTTACTATTAGAATCCGAATTACCCGTTTAAACCCGAATTACTCGTACTTAAATAACCCAAAAACCCGAAAAATCCGAGAACCCAAAATAACCTAAATACAATTCGGGTTTTTTGGATTTAATGTTTCAAACCCAAACAACCCGAACCCAACCCCAAATCCGAGGAATCCGTCCCGAAATCCGAGAAACCCGAACCCGAACCGAATCCGAGGAGCCCGTCCCGAAACCCGGATTACCATCCCTATTTATAGCTAAATTCATCTTCAACCCATATTATATATCTCTACCATATTTGCCCATTTTTTGTCATTTTATCTAACAAATATTATTCTGATTCTTGGCATGGGTTGAACATGTTGCTGGTGTAAAACTCTCTTATATCATCTGTTTTGTTGAGTTGTGCTGGTAAAGATTTTATTCTGGTGCTGGGCTGTAAGTTCTATTGGGCTTCCGCAACATTTGTCTGGCTGGGCTTCAGCTCGAGTCCGCTCCAAGTATTCTTCAGTTTGGCCCGCTCATTTTGTTTCTCCTCAGTCCGACCGCCTTCTTTTCTTCAGAAACCCTAGTTCGTTTTTCTCTCCAGCTTCACCACCGTCGAAGCCGCCGTGCCGTTCTCCCTCTTGGCCTTCTCCTTCGTCTCACCGGTAGGGATGTCAATTTCAAGCCCGGCCCGAAACCCGACCCGAACCCGACCCGAAAAATTACGGGTTTGGGCCAAAAATTATAGACCTGTTTTCAATCGGATCGGGCTCGGGCTTGAAAAATTTTGGCCCGCAAAATTCGGGCCGGGCCGGGCTCGGCCCGCGGGCTGCCCGAGCCCGAAAATGGCTCGCACCCCTAACCCTAATGCTCTCTCCTCCCTCAGTCTCATAAGCTCTCTCCCTCCCCTACCTCCTCGTCGTGACGTCTCTCTCCCTCGTGCATAAGCTATTAATTTGTAATTAAATATTTTTTTTATTTTGTTTATTAATAACTTTTTTTCTTCTTATATTTTGTGTATTCTTTATGTTCAGAATAGTTTTTCTAAGATAGAAATCCCTAAATATTATGTGCTATGATATAACTTATAATATATATTAACTTCATTTGAGTTATTTTCCATTAAAAATTAAAATTAAAAAAATTAAAAGGATATGAATACAATAAATTTTTACTTTACACATATATCATATATGTGACACAAAAAAGTGAAAAGGAAAATATGACAAATGTATGTGTGATCCTAATATATGCATGCAAGATCATACTGATATTGATGTGTTACAGTTCTAGAAGTCTAACACTAAGACATATAGTATTGAGTTAGCGCTTATGGCTTCTGATATCCTAAGTATTCCGATCACCACAGTTGCTTCAGAGTCTTCTTTCAGCGCCGACTCGCGTGTGCTCAACAAATACAAAAGCCATCTCTTACCCTCAAACGTTCAACCTTAATTTTTGTCCGTTCTTGGTTACTTGGTTACGATGAAGAAGGTTAAGTTTATACATTTCAATTCAAATTATCGAGATTATACGATTGTTTATGTTATTGATTTGGTTTCTTTGATTGACTAATGTGTAAATTCTATATTTAGCGGCCCCGATGAATTTCTCGCTGTGACCCAATAAGCATATTGATGGTGAAACCGGAAGAGCAAGAGATTCAAGTCAAATTTATTTGTATTTTTGTTTCTTCATTTATGGACTTGTATGGAATAGTTTTTAATCTGTGTTGATATGTGTTTTAGACTATTAGACTAATGATTTGTTTAACATTTCAGAATTTGTTAGCGTGAATTTTGGATTCATATGGATTAATTTAGACGTTTTAGACTTTTTAATTTTTTTTTTATCTCTTTAGGTTCGAAGTCCGGCCCGAACCCACCCAAAGTCCGATGGGCCGGGTTTCGGGCCGTAAATTCTAGATCATTTCCGGGCCGGACCCGACCCGTATCGCACCCCTACTCACCGGTTATCTCTCTCCGGCGCAACACAGCTCGTCCGTTTCTTCTCCATCTCTTTCGTCGTCTCTTTTCTGTCACAGTTGTCACCGGTAAGCTTTTCCATCTCTAACTCGTTTTCGTCTTCCTCTCCCGTTCCTTCGTCGATATAACCGGTTAACTCCTTGTCTTTTTCGTCTCCAGGTGGTTCGGCCTCTCCCGTTTCTCTTATGACATCACCGGTTAGCTCCCTCGTCGCCTCGAGCTTTCCGGTGTCGAGGGATTCCGTCAAACCATCCGTGGTAAGTTTCTCAATCTGTATTTCAATTTCAATGTCGAAACTTTTTACCTTTTTCTTTCTGTCCAGGTACTTCATCGGTGCTGTCTTCACCGGACCGACGCTTCATCGGTTCTTCCTTCCCACTGCAGTCTCCACACGGTAAACTTTTAATTTTCAGTTCATTGTTGTTGGGAAACCCTAGGTTTCTGATTAGCTTCTGCAACCACACCAAACGGTGGTGTGGTTGCAGATAGGACCTCCGTGTGCTCAGCCGTAGGTTTAGTTTTAATGTCTTGCCTCTGTGTAGCCAAGCGTGTTGAACCAATCTTAAAATTATATCCAGTGGTGTTTTTGGCATCGGCTTTGCCTTCGATCAGGTCAGAACCTAAGTAATCCACTAACTTAGGGTTTTTAACCTTTTCAATTAAAAAACTATAATCAACCATTCCTTTAACGTACCTTAGAACTGTCTCAGCCTCATTTGCGTTTTGTTCAGTAGGTTTTCTCCAATTTTTGTCAGCCATTGCTTCCTCAAGCGAAGTTGGTTCTTTCGCTGTTAAATAACAGCTTTCATAGATGTTCTCCTCTTCGTGCTCCTTAAACAGTTTCCATTTCAATGAATAAGTCTTGTTGATCATAGACATTTCAATGAATAAGTCTCTTCGGTGAATAAAACCTTGTATCCGTTTCGTACCATCTGTGGTAGGCTTAACAGATTCTTACTCAATCCCGAAATTAAGAACACATCTCTAATGGTTCTTTTCCTCTTTTTAGTCATCACTTCAATTGTCCCTTTTCCAGCAGTTACCAACATAGCTCCAATACCTACTCTAATAGGTATTTTAAAATTCCTATCTAGAGTGGTAAAATATCTTTCCTCTTGGGTCATATGGTTCGTTGCACCGTTTTCTATTAGCCAAACGTCATCTTCTTCTGTTTGAGTCATAATGTGGGTTTTTGTGAACAGCGCGTCGTCTTCATCTTGCTCGCTGGTTATTTAAGACGGCCTCATGTTGTAAAATGAGGCGCTAAATCTTTGCAGCTTAATCCGAGTTGCCTTAGGATCCCTTCGGAACTTAGTTTTTAATAAATCCCATGCGGCTTTTGCTATCTCGCACGTAGATAGATGTGCACTGAAAATTTCTTCAGTGATAGCATGGTAGATCAGCTCCAACGCTCGTTGATCCCTTGCTTCTAGTTCCTCCCATTCTTCCATAGCCCTTTTTCTTGTTCCTCAGTGATCATATCACCTGTTTTAGGCATTTCAGGTAACCCTTCCGTGACTACCTTCCACTACCCTTAGACCTTAGGGTTGACTTGATTTTAATCACACGTAACGTGTATTTTTTACCCTCAAACACAGGAATAAGTGTGATAACTCTGTGATCTGTCCATGTTTACCTAATATCGTAGATTTGAGTTTTTAGTTACCTGTTGCAGATTTTTGGTCTGTTCTTTGATTTTTCTACTTCTGGTGCTACTGTTGCCTCGTGCGTATTTTGCTTGTTGTGCTGGTTTTTAATTTTTATGCCGCTCTTGTGCTGTTCTTGCCGGTTTTTAATTTTAGTCTCGTTCTTATGCTGCTTTTTTTATCTTAGTGATGTTCTTGTGCATGCTGTTGTGCCATTTGTGTTGTTTCAATAATCATCCCTGACCTTGAACGCTCTGATTCCATATCGTTGTAAGATAAGATAGATTCATGCTGGATGTGTTGTGTTACCATCATGAAAATAATTTAGAATTTAGACTTCGTGATCGTATCTATGGTGATTCTAGTGTTTAGTTTAAAGGAAATGTCTGGTGTTCCTCTGAGATTGTGGATAATCGGATATAATCTCCTGTGCTTGTTTCATGTTGGATGCATGCTTTCTGAGTATAGGCGACGACGAGAAAGTAACTATTCGGTGGAGGAATCGGGTTTGACTCCCGGGTAGATTCTTATTTGCTTGCACTTATTCCCGTTTAGTTATGTCTATTATGGCTTATAGGGTTCTTTTAGCTCTATAATTGTTGTAGGACATAAGATTGAGGATATGTTCTGTAATGAGTTCATACTTTCTGTTTAAGGCTTGTTAAGCATCTGGATCTGCAGTTCTCTTTTGTTCAATGAATTATCACTCTTTCGGAAATCTCACCTCGAACTCTACTGGTTATGTCCAATGTTAAATGGAATTTGAAATTTTTTTATTAGTAACCACAATTTTGGGTACGTTTTAGGAATTTGATGTCCTTTATCATGTGCACGATACTGCCACCCAGGATTCCGATGGAACAGCTATTTTTTCTTTGAAAAAATAGCTGCATAGATTCTCATTTATATGTTTTCTTTTTGTATGACAACTAGGTGATCACAGAAAAAAACAATGAGAAAGAAACAATGAGAGTCATAGAAAATGGAACAATCTCGGGTACCTTGCCTAGCACGGAGGCTTTTATAGTACATTATCCAGGGTACCCATCATCGATTTCACGAGCCGTTGAGACTCTTGGAGGAATCCAAGGGCTTACAAAGGTAAAATCTATTTTTTCCTAAGATCTTTTGGTCAAATTATTTGTATCTTTGTGCTAGTCATTACGGTGTAAGTCTATTTTGTATGATAAGTTATTAGTATACATATGCATATAATGGTGGCATGCTTAGGCTATTTATATTAACTAATAATCTCTTTTTAAGCTTATCTGTTTTCTGTAATAGCTTGTTTTTATTGCCATCACATATTCATCTTACACATTCCATAAAAATGAAAGAAAAGTAAAGTTCTTAATGCAATATAATATTGAGTTAATGTTGTTGGTAGCTAAGTCGTGCTTAAGTTCTGTACGTTTTATTTCATTTGAGTTTCTTGCAGGCAAGAGAATCCACCTCAAACAAGCTAGAACTATGTTACCGCCCTGAAGATCCTTGCACACATCCTACCTTGGGAAAAAAACATTCTTGCAACAGTTTTTTGTTAAAAATATCTAAGAAGGAGGTCACCAAAGATTCTCAGTCTGAAAGTCAACGCGATCTTGCCACTACTGAAGTTGGACAGTGTTTACCAGAAGATCGCCCAGCTCTGTGCGGTGATATTGTTGCTCGTGTTTCTGAATCTTATCACTTTGATGGTAAAATGCTAGCTCCCCTGCATTTCACTTGTTGTGGTCTTGTGCATTTGATTGTCTTCCATATTGGGAGCCGCTTAATATTTTACATTATATTCCATGTCTTGTTACAAATTTTCCATTCCTATTTGTGCGGATATTGCTTAGGCATGGCCGACTATCAGCATGTTATTCCGATTTATGCGGATATTGCTCAAAAGAAAAAGAGAAAGTGGATTGAATTGGAGTCACTTGCAGGTGAGGGGTCCAGTCTTTTGATACTTTACATTATAATACAAATTTTGGTTGTGATGACATGTAAAATGAATAAGTCCTTTTTCTTTTATTATGCAGCAAACAACGATCTCATGGATCTGGCTGATGAAGACGTAATGATGTTATTGCCACCACTTTTTGCACCCAAAGATATACCAGAAAACTTGGTGTAAGATTGTGCTCTCTTGTTTTGTTCTCTCATTTTCTTATCCAGTTACGTAGTTTGCCCGCTTGAATCTGTTCTACCCTTCAAATCCGAGTTAGGAATAAAGAGGAATATGTCCAATGTAACGGATTTACATTGTTGCGTCCTTTCCATTTTTCCCGATTGATTGATTGTCTGATTCACAGGTTAAGACTACCGGCTACATCTGGTTCCAAGAAGAAAGAGGAGGTGGCAACTCAGAATTATTATGAGGTAAAAGAAGAAAACATAGCCAGAACTAACTTTTTACGCATTTGTGGTTAAACTGAATACTGATATTTCAGGCGAAGTGACTTCAACCGCATACATATAAATTCATCAATTAGATACACCATATTTTGTTAAAAAATAACCAGTGGCTCGTTGGAAGTTCTATACTTTAGTGGTGAAGTTTCTTTTTTGATCGATGCTTGTGGAGTTGGATTCTATGAAGTTTTAGAATGATGATACTATGTGTATAATTGCATTTGAATCTCTTTTTTTTTGTTATTACGGTGATTTTCTGTGATTTGGACCGTCTCTTTCTTGTAGATTCTTTCAATGGTAATCACTGGAGTATATTCTTTTGACTCTTTTACTCAACTGGCCTTTTGTTATCATTTATATTTCACAGATGTTATTACTGGTTACTTTTCAAATAGTTGTTAACTTGTAAATGATTCAATTCCATTCCATTTGCCAGCTGATTTGTTAAATTGATTTTCTATTATAATGCAGATGGATACAGGCCCGATATTCTCAATCGATTTCAGCGTTAAAGATATCTTTTTTCTTGTATTTTAGTTTTTACAAATCTTGTTGCGCCTCTTTCATTTGGCCACTACTTGCGTAAAAAGTTATGTTTATTTGGTCTTTCCTTAGCATTCATACAGATTCCGAAGAAACTAAATTGGGAAAACTTCATTGCTCATGGCTCCAACCAATGGCAATGGCAAAAAGCAGTGTCTGAGTTGTTTGATGAGCGACCAATATGGCCTAGAGAATCTGTGGTTCAACGTTTACTCGATAAAGGTCTTAAATGCACACATCATATGTTAAACAGGTAAAGCAGCTACTACTATTGTCTATTTATGCAAGCTAGATTGCTTTTGGAACTTAGCATATATTATTCAATGTATTCTTTTCAGGTTTCTGCTGAGGGCTGCGTATTATTTCTCAGGCGGTCCATTTCTTAGATTTTGGATTAAAAGAGGCTATGATCCACGGAAAGATCCTGAGTCTCGCATGTGAGTTAACAACCTTATTCATATTCTTAGCGTGTGGATAGCAGTGTGCGGTTACCAGGGATATGCTTGCAAACACGCCAATTTGCATTAGAAAATGATAAAAAATTGCTTTATTTTTTTAGGTATTTTTTTGCATCCTGTTTGGTTGTATGTCACGTGCTTCATATGTATCTCTTCTGAGTAGTTTTTTTTTCCAGATACCAGAGGATGGAATTCAGGGTACCACCTGAATTACGGGGTTTTTGCGATGCTAATGCAACTAACAAGTGAGTTTTTCCTCCTGTAAGCTTTTGTTTTCAATCTTTCTCTTCTAGTCTTTAGATTTTAGTGAATCAATTTGAATGATGAACTAAAAGCACTAGCATATTGTTACCAAGTATTAGAATATTGCTTCTATGATATAACTTATAAAGATTCCCACGTTTCATTTTAAATGTAATGCTTAATTTCGTTGAATTATATGATCTTTTATTGGATCTCAATGTGGAATATACTCCCAAGTCCGTTATTATAGCTGTTGGGTTATGCAATAGATCCCAATAAAATATTGTGGGGTTAAGGTTTTCAATTTTTTCCTTTAATTGATACAGATTGAAGCCACGATGGGATGACATTTGTGCCTTTAAAGTCTTTCCTTTCAAATGCCAAACATTTTTGCAGCTGTTTGAACTTGACGACGAGTACATTCAGCATGAGATAAGACAGCCTCCAAAGCTGATGACTTGTACTGTGAGTTCTACACTTGGTTTTTTTTTCTCCTTATTTATGAATTGTGTGGATATTTACTTATGTTTGGCAAGTCTACATCCATGTTTATGCCATTTAACTTACACCTACCTAAATGTCGAAATATTTTTGTATCGGTTTAAAATGCAACCGGTGGAATAGGTACAGGGTAACACAGTTCACTTACACACGAAATAACATTTTTCCATCGAATAGACTTTAAAACTCCAGCAAGTCCTTAGTTTCATGAAATTGAACAGTTTTACTTATTATCTGATTTGGTTTTCGCAGTATAAAACTGGATGGTTCTCAGAAGCCATGCTTGAGACCCTTAGACTCCGTGTGGCTGTCCGGTTTGTGTCTGTTTTTCCCGAGCCAGGTTTTGAAGATGTTTTTAATTCTATTCAAGAGGAGTTTGAAAGATCGAAGAAAATACGTACCCACAAAGATGCTTTGAAACCATGTCAAGAGAAACACCAGGAAACAACCGGAGGTTAGTTCGAGCACGAAAGAAGTTATCTTTTTCTTTTTAACGATTTAGGGCAGCTGAATATAATTGGTGATGTGCATGCAGTGAATCTCAATCCTATTTTCAGATTCAAAATCCCCAATGGCACTAATCAACCTTTTTTCCATTACGAGCCCATAAAAAACATCTAAATTGTTTTCAAAGAGAACTGATAATAGGCGTAGGGAATTGCCATTGCGCGGAAATGTGGATTTGTAGGGTGGTCATCAATGGTTTGGTTTATGGATATATTATGTTAAAACATGTTGGTGTATTCTCCTTGAAAATATGGATGCAGCAGGCTCTAGTAGAATACTATGCGCAGATCACGATGATAACGAAAAGTCTAAAAGCGCTATTGAAGAAAAAGAAAGTGATATTAATGCAGAAGAAGATGAAGAAGAACTAGATGAGCCTGAAGAGATCGATCGGGTAAATGTGTCATGATTCTTTTGCATTAGTCTCTTATGGTGCTCCTTCATCATCTCTTTGTTCCTCTTTTGCAGGTTGTAGATGATGACGAGATATCGATTGACTCACATCGATGTATCCTTTTACCATTCTTTACAAAAACACAACATATAACTGATCCACTCACTATGCTTCCTAGATGTATGCAGTTTTTCTCGGTAGATGTTCTCAAGTTTCAATGTTTAGGACCATATTTAGAGCTAAATCCGAAAGTTTCATTAGGACCTAATTTATAACCAAATTTAGGGTGTGGATCATATTTAGAAGCATTGCTGAAGTTTTCCTATGCGATGAATAGATCTTGAAATGGAGAACAACTCGAGAACATACCTGCAAGGTCTGTTCGATAGTTTCCCGAGTGTGGACCCCCCAGATTTCGTCGGAAGCTATGGCGTTGATGATGGGAGTGATGGTGGAGAGTATGAGATATATGAGCAAGAATCCGATGGCATGTATTCCGACGAGGCTGATGATGATGAATGAAGAACAAGAAGCTGGTGTTGCAGCCTCAGTATGAGTTATATATTATCCACAACCACAAGACAAAAACCAGAACATGAGATCAAATGGATGATCCTGTCGTTGAATCGGTAAGAGTTTCAGTCAGATTGTTTCTTTTAATCTGAAAAATGTGTAGGCATCATTCTATATATATATATATATACACATACATATGGATTCATTCATTCTTTGGTTTTGCAGCTAAAGAAGCTTTCGATCAGATGAATGATCTTCCTCCGGCCGCACTCTCAGGGAAGTCGCCGACGCTGACCCACCCACGCGGCTGGCAAACAATAATGTAAATTCAATTTTGTTTTTGTTTTTTTTCCTTTGGCAACACATATCTATGTTGTAATTTTCTGTTTAAAATCTTAAATTTTTGGTTATTTAGTTTATTTAAAATCTTTGGGTTTTTTTTTTGCGAATTCTAAATGGCAATGTCTATTTGAACAATGCCCTATAACTAACTGTTTCTCTATAAAAACATTGGACAAGAAAAACAACACGCTTATCACATCGGAATGGGAAATAAAAAAGAAAAACACAAAATCAAATCAAATCAATGAACTCCTAATTTTACATACCACAAAAAATATGAAGAAAAAATTGGAACTATCACATAAAATCATGAGATGGGTGAGTTTGTTGCACTTCTATAGTACCTTTAAAATACTCTAAAATGTTACTAATCAATAAAAACTCTAGAAATGTAAATAGATCGATATGAATCTGCGTTATACTTTTAAAACAACTCGTTGAGTTAGTAAAATAAAATAAATAATCTATAAATTGTCGTTATTAATGGGATATTTCAATTAATGCCACAATTTAAATTAATTATATTAGGTTAATTAGGAGATGATATTGGATTCATGTCCTTTAATATTTTTATGTTAGAATTCCAATTATTATGTTATCGTTTTAATAACCGAATTTAAATGAGATGAAGATATTATATAAATTATAAATTTCTATATACAATATTAAATTTTAAATTAATCTTTTAAATTATTAGATCTAAAACATATTCAACGTAGCAACATTAAAACATCAACAATATCAAAAATTGTTTTTGAATATCTCTGCGGGCCACAATTTGACTGGGTCAATTTTAAGATATATATGTACATGTTTTTTTAGGATCCGGGGTTGGAGTCAGGACACAAAATCCAATTTTACGTTCGTTTAGTATTTTTTTTTTCAAAAATCTAAACTCAAAATTTAAACACAAATTTCGGAGTCGTAAATTTATAGATGTTGAAATTTTTAATGTTTGAGTTTGAATTCTGAGTCCAAATATATAAATTACTAAAATATCTTTAAAAATCAAATGAAAACCTATTTTTTTTTAATCACTAGGAGTGAAACCCGCGCGATGCTTGCGCGATGTGCGAGTTCTTTTAGATGATTAACGCATTTGTTTATATATTTTTTGGTGTGGTTCATTTAAAACAATCGATTATCAGTAGCGTAATAATGTTTTGTATAATCTATAATATTTTATAATATATTATTGTAATGCGTTTCAATAATATAATAAAAAAATTCGAAAAAAATATATAAAACCTTCCAATAAACCTAAAAAACTGTATACTTATTAAAGCAGTTGGATTTAAATCTTTTGAAGTCAAAATAATAAAATAAAATAAACAAATCGCAATATGATAAGTCACGTTCTATTGGTCGATTGAATTTTATAGTGATAACGTGTTTTGCCCATATATGTATTTAACAAAAATAAAATGATTAAAAAATATAAAAATTGAGTTGATATACTCTATAAACTTACTTGTTCTGAAACTTTTTGATGATCTTTAGTTTTTTTTATTAATGTAGATCTTTGTAGCTAATGAGGTATAAAATATCAACACACCTAGATATTAAATGAAAAACATGTTAGTTAATTAGTAATATTATTAAATTTACATATAATATATAAGCAAGATATAGTTCGTTTGTGACACTTGAAGTGTTATAATACTTACCGCTAACCGATTTAGGAAATACGGTTGTGACCACAATAACAGTTTTTTAAGTATCGGTTATTCCATATAAGATCGAATAGTAACTGCTAGTTCATCCCACAATGAAAGTTTGACGATAACATCCATGTTTTTAATTTATAATGTTAGAAGTAAAAATTAACTAATACATTTGAGTAACAATTTAATAGGATAAATTATATATATATATATATATATTACTTGTTAATTAAGCGTGTCTAAATTTTTTGTATTGAAGATTTATTGTAAATATTTATTGTTGATCATGTATTTTCGATATCTTTTAAACAATAGTTTATAAGAATATTAGAACATAACTTATTTGATTAACGTTTAACTGTCTATAGTGTACAAATTAGTGATTTGACATAAATTTTGCTAACTATTTAAACTTAACAATTTGTACAAATCTTTGTAAAGGATAGAACTATGAAATGTCAAAACACTTGAATCATAATAGAAAAAAACAAAATTAGTTGCTATGCTTTTACACCACTCACATGACAATTTTCTTCACAATCATTTGTTCTGCTTGCGATCATATTTCAGTTGATAAACATATATCGTTGTTCGTCTTGTTTTTTTTTCATATTTGACACAATCATAAAATTCTAATAATGAAGGTTTCTCATTCTCTTATTTTATTTTATATCTTTCAACACCTTTATATATATTTTCTCTTCAATTATTGTTCCATACAACATCTCATATATTTAATGATATGGTTATGAATTAAAATGAATAATAAATAACATGTCTAAATAACTAACCTTTTCGTTGTTAACTTCAAAGCTATATGTAACCTAATATATACAATATAATATATTTATGTTAAAAAATATTTGAGTTATAACATTTTTCATTTCAATGTATGTATTATGTCAAATAGAAAACTTAATACAATTTAGCATGAATCTATCTTATCTTACCAGGAGAAGACAGTCGACGGCGAAGAGAGGAGACGGCGATCGTCGACGGCAAAGAGAGAAGAAGATAGTCCACGATGAAAAGATGAGATGACGAAGAAAAAAAACAAAGGGATTTTAAAATTTGAACCATTTTAAATAACCTGTTACAAAGTAATTCAATTTTTGTGTTTCTTCGCCGTCTCATCTCTTTATCGTGGACTGTTTTTTCCTTTCTTTGCCATCGATGATCGTCGTCTTCTCTCTTCTCCATCGATTGTCTCTTCCTGGTAAGATAAGATTGATTCATGCTGAATGTGTTGTAATACAATCATGAAAATAATTTGGAATTTAGCCTTTGTGGTCGTATCCATGGCGATTCTAGGGTTTAGTTTAGAGGAAAGGCCTGATGTTCCTCTGAGGCTGGATAATCGGATATAATCTCTTGTGCTTGTTCAATGTTGGATGCATTCTTTATGAGTATATGCGACGACGAGAAAGTAACTATTCGGTGGAGGAATTGGGTTCCAACCCCGGGTAGATTCTTATTTGCTTGCACTTATTCCGTTTAGATATGTCTGCTATGACTGCTAGGGATCTTTTAGCACTATAATTGTTGTAGAACATAAGACTGAGGGTTTGTTCTGTAATTAGTTCATACTTTCTGTTTCAGTCTTCTTAAGCATCTGGATCTGCAAAAACAAAGTTCTCTTTTGTTCAGTGGATTATCGGGTTTTATTACGTCTTCACTGATATTGACACTCACTCAAATCTCACCTTGAACTCTAGTGTTTACGTCCAATGTTGAATGGAATTGAAAATTGTTTTATTAGTACCCACAATTTTGAGGTACGTTTTATGAATTTGATGTCTTTTATCATATGTGTATTTTTCAAAGAGAAAATAGTTGCATAGACTCTCATTTATATGTTTTTTTTTTGTATGACAACTAGGTGATCACAAAAAGAAACAATGAGTCATAGAAAATGGAACAATCTTGGGTACCTTGCCTAGCATAGAGGTTTTTGTAGTGCATTATCCAAAATATCCATCATCGATTTCACGAGCCGTTGAAACTCTTGGAGGAATCCAAGGGCTTACAAAGGTAAAATCTGTTTTTTCCTTATATCTTTCGGCCAAATTATTTGTATCTTTGTACTAGTTATTACGGTGCATCTTACTTTGTATGATAACAAGTTATTGGTATGCATATAATGGTGGAATGCTTAGGCTATTCATATTGATTAATAATCTGTTTTCTTGATGCAATATATTATTGAGTTCATGTTGTTGGTGGCTAAGTTGTGTTGCACGTTTTATTCCATTTGAGTTTCTTGCAGGCAAGAGGATCGACCTCAAACAAGCTAGAGCTGTGTTTTCGCCCTGAAGATCCTTACGCACATCCTACCTTGGGAGAAAAACATTCTTGCAACAGTTTTTTGTTAAAATATCTAAGAAAGAGGTCACGAAAGATTCTCAGTCTGAAAGTCAACGCGTTCTTGCCACTACTGAAGTTGGACAATGTTTACCAAAAGATCGTCCAGCTCTGTGCGGTGATATTGTCGATCTCCTTGATGGTAAGAAGCTAGCTCCCCTGCATTTCACTTGTTGTAGACTTTGCATTTAGTTGTCTTCCATATTGGGAGGCGCTTAATATTTTACATTGTATTGCATGTCTAAATTTTCCATTCCTATTTGTGCATATATTGCTTAGGCATGGCCGACTATCAGCATGTTATTCTGATTCATGCGGATATTACACAGAAGAAAAAGAGAAAGTGGATGGAATTGGAGTTACCTGCAGGTGAGGGGTCTAGTCTTTTGGTACTTTACATTATAATACAAATTTTGGTTGTCATGACATGTAAGATGAATAAGTCCTTTCTCTTTTTTTATGCAGCAAACAACGATCTCATGGATCTGGCTGATGAAGACGTAATGATGCTATTGCCACCACTTTTTGCACCTAAAGATATACCAGAAAACTTGGTGTAAGATTGTTGCTCTCTTGTTTTGTTCTCTCATTTCTTATCCAGTTACGTAGTTTGCCCGCTTGAATCTGTTCTACCCTTCAAATCCGAGTTAGGAATAAAGAGGAATATGTCCAATGTAACGGATTTACATTGTTGCGTCCATTCCATTTTTCTCGATTGTCTGATTCACAGGCTAAGACTACCGGCTACATCTGGTTCCAAGAAGAAAGAGGAGGTGGCAACTCAGAATTATTATGAGGTAAAAGAAGAAAACATAGCCAGAAGTGACTTTTTACGTATTTGTGGTTAAACTGAATACTGATATTTCGGGAAAAGTGATTTCAACCGCATACATATAAATTCATCAATAAGACGCACCATATTTTGTTAAAAAGATAACCAATTGCTAGTTGGAAGTTCTATACTTTAGTGGTGAAGTTTCTTTCTTAATGGATTTTGAATTATGGAGGCTTGTGGAGTTGGATTCTATGAAGTTTTAGAATCATGCTATGTGTATAATTGCATTTGAATCTCTTTTCTTTTGTTATCACGGTGATTTTCTGTGATTTGGACCGTCTCTTTCTTGTAGATTCTTTCAATGAGTAATCATTGGACATTGGCTCCAAACAAACTATTCTTTTGCCTCATTTGCTCAACTGGCCTTTGGTTATCATAAATATAATATTTTTGCGGTTGCTTAAAGAACTTGCGGTTGAACTTGACGACGAGTACATTCAGCATGAGATAAGACATCCTCCAAAGCTGATGACTTGTACTGTGAGTTCTACACTTGGTTTTTTTCCTCCTTATTTATGAATTGTGTGGATATTTACTTATGTTTGGCAAGTCTACATCCATGTTAATGCCATTTAACTTACACCTACCTAAATGTCGAAATATTTTTGTATCGGTTTAAAATGCAACCGGTGGAATAGGTACAGGGTAACACAGTTCACTTACACACGAAATAACATTTTTCCATCGAATACACTTTTGAAATTGAACAGTTTTACTTATTATCTGATTTGGTTTTCGCAGTATAAAACTGGATGGTTCTCAGAAGCCATGCTTGAGACCCTTAGACTCCGTGTGGCTGTCCGGTTTGTGTCTGTTTTTCCCGAGCCAGGTTTTGAAGATGTTTTTAATTCTATTCAAGAGGAGTTTGAAAGATCGAAGAAAATACGTACCCACAAAGATGCTTTGAAACCATGTCAAGAGAAACACCAGGAAACAACCGGAGGTTAGTTCGAGCACGAAAGAAGTTATCTTTTTCTTTTTAACGATTTAGGGCAGCTGAATATAATTGGTGATGTGCATGCAGTGAATCTCTATCCTATTTTGAGATTCAAAATCCCCAATGGCACTAATCAACCTTTTTTCCATTATGAGCCCATAAAAAACATCTAAATTGTTTTCAAAGAGAACTGATAATAGGCGTAGGGAATTGCCATTGCGCGGAAATGTGGATTTGTAGGGTGGTCATCAATGATATGGTTTATGGATATATTATGTTAAAACATGTTGGTGTATTCTCCTTGAAAATATGGATGCAGCAGGCTCTAGTAGAATACTATGCGCAGATCACGATGATAACGAAAAGTCTAAAAGCGCTATTGAAGAAAAAGAAAGTGATATTAATGCAGAAGAAGATGAAGAAGAACTAGATGAGCCTGAAGAGATCGATCGGGTAAATGTGGTGAACATTTTGTCATGATTCTTTTGCATTAGTCTCTTATGGTGCTCCTTCATCATCTCTTTGTTCCTCTTTTGCAGGTTGTAGATGATGACGAGATATCGATTGACTCACATCGATGTATCCTTTTACCATTCTTTACAAAAACACAACATATAACTGATCCAGTCACTATGCTTCCTAGATGTATGCAGTTTTTCTCGGTAGATGTTCTCAAGTTTCAATGTTTAGGACCATATTTAGAGCTAAATCCGAAAGTTTCATTAGGACCTAATTTATAACCAAATTTAGGGTGTGGATCATATTTAGAAGCATTGCTGAAGTTTTCCTATGCGATGAATAGATCTTGAAATGGAGAACAACTCGAGAACATACCTGCAAGGTCTGTTCGATAGTTTCCCGAGTGTGGACCCCCCAGATTTCGTCGGAAGCTATGGCGTTGATGATGGGAGTGATGGAGAGTATGAGATATATGAGCAAGAATCCGATGGCATGTATTCCGACGAGGCTGATGATGATGAATGAAGAACAAGAAGCTGGTGTTGCAGCCTCAGTATGAGTTATATATTATCCACAACCACAAGACAAAAACCAGAAATAACATTTTTCCATCGAATAGACTTTAAAATGCAACCGGTGGAATAAGTACAGGGTAACACATAGTTCACTTACACACGAAATAACATTTTTCCATCGAATAGACTTTAAAACTCTAGCAAGTCCTTAGTTTCATGAAATTGAACAGTTTTATTTATTATCTGATTTGGTTTTCGCAGTATAAAACTGGATGGTTCTGAAAATCCATGCTTGAGACCCTTAGACTCCGGTGGCTGTCCAGTTTGTGTCTGTTTTTCCCGATCCAGGTTTCGAAGATGTTTTTAAGTCTATTCAAAAGGATTTTGAAAGATCAAAGAAAATACGTACCCACAAAGATGCTTTGAAACCATGTAAAGAGAAACATCAGGAAACAACTAAAGGTTAGTTCGAGCACGAAAGAAGTTATCTTTTTCTTTTTAACGATTTAGGGCAGCTGAATATAATTGGTGATGTGCATGCAGTGAATCTCAATCCTATTTCAGATTCAAAATCCCCAATGGCACTAATCAACCTTTTTGCCATTATGAGCCCATAAAAACATCTAAATTGTTTTCAAAGAGAACTGATAATAGGCGTAGGGAATTGCCATTGCGCGTAAATGTGGATTTGTAGGGTGGTCATCAATGATATGGTTTATGGATATATTATGTTAAAACATGTTGGTAATTGATTTTCCATATGGTCGAACGCCATGCTTATTGTCATTGTCAATGTTGTATTCTCCTTGAAAATATGGATGCAACAGGCTCCGGTAGAATACTTTGCGCAGATCACGATGATAACGAAAGGTCTAAAAGCGCTATCGAAGAAAAAGAAAGTGATATTAATGCAGAAAAAGATGAAGTGAGGACAATTCGACCGGAACAATTTTAATATATATATATATATATATATATGTGCATGTTTTTTTTTTGCAGGACTTGGAGTTGGAGTCAGGACTCAAAATCCAATTTTACTTTCGTTTAGTGATTTTTTTTCAAAACCTAAACTCAAAGTTTAAACACAAATTTCGGAGTCGCAAATTATAGATGCTGACATTTTCAACGTTTGAGTTTGAATTCTAAGTCCAAATATATAAATTAATAAATATCCTTAAAAATCAAATGAAAACCTAATTTTTTAATCACTAGGAGTGAAACTCGCGATGCTTGCGCGATGTGCGAGTTCTTTTAGATGATTAACGCATTTGTTCATATATTTTTTAGTGTGATTCATTTAAAACAATTGATTATCAATAGCGTAATAATGTTTTGTATAATCTACAATATTTTATAATATATTATTGTAACGCGTTTCAATAACATAATAGAGAAATCCGAAAAAATATTTAAAACCTTTCAATAAATCTGAAAAACCGTATACTTTAAAGCAATTGGATTTAAATCTTTTGAGTCAAAATATGTAAAACAATAAAATAAACAAATCGCAATATGATAAGTCAAGTTCTATTGGTTTATTGAATTTTATAGTGATAACGTGTTTCGCCCATATATGTATTTAACAAAACCAAAATGATTAAAAGAATATAAAAATTGAGTTGATATACTCTATAAACTTACTTGTTCTGAAACTTTTTGATGATTTTTAGTTTTTTATTAATGTAGATCTTTGTAGCCGATGAGGTATCAAATATCAACACATCTCGATATTAAATGAAAAACATGTTAGTTAATAGTAATATTATTAAATTTACATATAATATATAAGCAAGATATAGTTCGTTTATGACACTTGAAGTGTTATAATACTTACCGCTAATCAATTTAGGAAATACGGCTGTGACCACCATAACAGTTTTTTAAGTATCATTTCTTCCATATAAGATCGAATAGTAGTTGTTTGTTCATCCCACAATGAAAGTTTGACGATAACATCCATGTTTTCAATTTATAATGTTAGAAGTAAAAATTAACTAATACATTTGAGTAACAGTTTAATGGGATAAATTATATATATATATATATTACTTGTTAATTAAGCGTATCTAAAATTTTTGTATTGAAGATTTATTGTAAATATTTATTGTTGATCATGTATTTTCGATATCTTTTAAAAAATAGTTTATAAGAATATTAGAACATAACATATTTGATTAACCTTTAACTATCTATAGTGTATAAATTAGTTATTTGACATAAATATTTCTAACTATTTAAACTTAATAATTTGTACAAATCTTTGTAAAGGATAGACATATGAAATGTCAAAACACTTGAATCATAATAGACAAAAACAAAATTAGTTGCTCTGCTTTTACACCACTCACAACTATGACAATTTTCTTCACAATCATTTGTTCTGCTTGCGATTATATATTTCAGTTGATAAAATATATATCGTTGTTCGTCAACTTGTTTTTTTTTCATATTTGACATAATCATAAAATTCTAATAATGAAGGTTTCTCATTCTCTTATTTTATTTTATATCTTTCCACACCTCACATTTTCTCTTCAATTATTTTTCCATACAACATCTTTAATGGACAATTTAATTTATAACTTATATAAAATCATAAAGCACAATATTATTCATTATTATATTATTTTGAAACATTTAAATCACAATATATATATTATAAGTTGCTTGAATTTATAAATGGTTGATTTTTCTATTTCTTTGTTACTAAAAAATAATTATATAATATAGATTAAAATTATTATAAAATAAATATCAATATCATAAAAATTATAAATATTGTTGTTATTATAATTTTATAATATATTTTTCATAGAATTAAAGAAGTGAAAAACAAAAAATAAACATCTAAAATTGTTCACTAACAACAAATCACACTTAATCCTTTGAATCAGGTTTTAAACACAAAAACCATTAACTTCTTTCAATTCCACGCATTGGCTTTGTTTCCAGCAGATTTAGAGACTTTTCGTCTTCTTCCTTATAGTCCAAAAGCTTCTCTCAACTTGTATTTGTGTGTCTATAACCACCCTACAAAATTTCCACCATATCCCTCAATTTATTCTTATTATATATCTCAAAATAGAGAGTGCATTAATGCACCCTTAAATAATTATTTTTCTTAACTCGAACAAATCCGAGTCATGAAAATTTGTTTCTCCTCAAAGGTAAACGAGACTTCTTAACTAAGCATGTTGCATGTAATCAACAAAGATTAGAAATATGACTGATTTTATTTATTTAACTAATTATATAATCAGATAAAAAATAATATATTTATATATAAAATATTTATTGATAATTGTACCATAATATTCTTAACTTAAATTTTAAATTATAAAAACAAATATATTTAAATTTAAACTCAAATTTAAAACGTGAATTAGTTGATGAAAAAGAACATGCACATAATGCATATACTGTTAATTGTGTAGGGGCAATACGGTAAACAAGTTAATTGTGTAGGGGCAATACGACAAATGTAGAGATTTGTACAGGGGCATTTACGTATTTCGTAGGGGTGACCACAAAACAAAACCAATAACCCTAAGATTAAATATCACGACCGCCATCAAACCTTCAACTCACATTAAGATTGTGGAAGTTTCACGGCTCGTCTCCGTTCATGTGGTGAACCTTCGGTACGATTTCATCGGGCCCTCTTCTCCGTTGATTTCTTCTTCTTTTTTCGCGGTTTCGACCTACGCGTAAGGATTTACCAAAGCCGATTGGAGTGACGCCTTATTTCGTTCGATTGTGACGATTAGATATTTATTGGTCGTCTAGATAATGTTTTCCTTGAAACTTTTGTAGCATTTTCCAGCATAGTGTTGTTCTACGTGGTTTCATGAGGGAGAAAAAAATCTCGTTATTATATATATGATTCTTTTTTTCATATTTGGACGACAAGAACAAAATCGACGAGACAAAATCCTAAATCTAATATAAATCTCTTTATTAATGGACGATAAAAACAAAAACGATATTTTGTCCCAAGTCTCCCTCTAACATTAAGTCACATCTAACACCTATGTTTTTGCCAATCATGTGACTTAGTTTGTAGGAAGTATATATTATTTTGAAGCATGAATATGATAAGAAAATGGACGACGATAGCTCTTTCGAACACGACCTATTTTTAGGAAAATGATGTAAAACATTTTTTATTATTTTCCAAATCTGTGATACTATGTTTCTATGTATGGGTTTAGAGATCAAAAAATTATTGTCGTGACATTTATAATTGTTGATGAGATCGAGAATATTCATGTGATTGATTTTTCATCAACTTTTTTAGGTTTATTTTTTCGTTTAGATTTGATGATGAAATACTTAATTTTGTTTATGGTTTTTGTTTGACTAGATAATTGTTTTCTTCACGCAAATCGATATATAATATGAAACAATATCATTCAAATTGATTTATTTTAAAATGATTTGATTTTAAAATCTATATTTCAAAACTTTTAAACCGGGTAGGTCACATTTGGGGCACCCGATCGGGCGTCTTACGCGTACCACATTAAATATATAATTTAATCCAATATTCCTATCGTACATAAAATGTTACAACAATATAATTTAACTTTTTTTAACTTAGTATTTGAATATTTTAAAGGTAAAAAAGTTTTCATCTTCTTTCTTTGGATCACTCTCAAAAACTATCTTAAATAATCTATGGAAAACTCTCTCAAATTCCTATATAAAAATATCATAAATTTCAGAATTCTTAATTTTTTGGGGACATAACCTTAGAAAAGTGTTTCATTGAGCTACCGACAATAATATATATCAATTGTTAAAGATTTATTTTCTCTTAGGATTTCAAGACTTTGGAACGATTTGTACCCATCTAAATGTTGTTGAATCGAATATTACTTTAATCCGAAAAAGTAGAACTATGGTACAATGTGGTTTTATTACATTAAACATAATGATTCTTCGTTCGCCCCAGTCCAACTCATCCAAAATTAAATGAGTTATGTTCATTAATGGATTGGGTTGAACCCAACCCATTTAGTTATATATATTAATTGGTTGAGTTTATTTGAGTTAAATGAGTTATGAAGATTATTAATATATATATATATATATAATATTGTTTAAATTTATATATTATATCATTTCGTATTTAAAATAAAAGTTTAACATAGATCATATAACTGAAAAGTTGATGGTATCCAAACCCTAATTTCATTTAAAATAGATGTTATGTTTAAAATTAATGAATAAATTTAAAATTTTAGGGATAAATTTTGTTCCTTTTCTATATTTAGATATTGAAATTGGTTTATCCTTAAATTTAATACGATTTTTTTCTGACACTAAATTTAAGAACAAAATTTTCTTTTATCCTTCAATTTAAAAACAACATTTTTAGGACAAAATTTTTGTTATTTTCATAAATTTAAAGACCTAATTTTATATATCGCGGAGATTAGTTTGTCTCTAAATTTAGAGACAAAATTCAATCTCCCTAGATTTCGGGACAAAATATTAATGAAAATTTTTTGTTAATTCATAAATTTGGTGACTAAACTTAAAGAACAATTTTTTATGTGTCAAAAATTTGAATATGGATTTTAGTCTTGATACTAAATCTAGGGACAAATTTTTATTGATGGAATTTGGTATATCTAGGGGTGTCTTTGGATTGGTTAAGATCACGAGTGGGAGATAAGCAGACTTCCGGGTTTCGGTTTGGTTTTTTCGAGTTTCAGTTTGGGTTCGAGTTCCTCAGATTTTAAAAAATTGGACCCGAATGTTTTCAGTTCGATTCGTGTTGTTCGAGTTCAGATGAATTGGATCCGAAATAACCAGATAATGTTTGGATAGTTAGGTTCTTCGGGTAGTTCATGTTATTTGGATTATTCTGTTTGGGATTTTTCGGATTATTCATTTTTAGGATCTTTGGGTAACTCATTTTTTGTATAAAAATTAAAAAAATACCAAATACAACATAAAATATATAAAAAATGAATATCTATTAGGATTTTTTAGTTTTTTATTTAGGTTGTTCATCCGAACCCGAACAACTTCTAAAAATTAAACTCATATAGATTCTTAGGGTAACCCATTTCCCAAACGTTTGAATTTGTTTTGATCGGTTCAGATCGAGTCCATCCAGATAACCCGAATTGGACATCTAGGTATATGTCATAAATTATCGTCAATCTAAGATTATTGATAAAATATGAAATAAAAAAATAGATTTAAGTTAATTAGATTAATTGATTTCTTAATCCATTAAACTCATAATATTAAAACTATCTATTTAACTAAACCAAATATCTTTTTAAATAGATTGGGTTGGATAGACTTGCTACACCCAACCAACATTAATGTCTAACTGGTTTCAATAATAATATGTGATAAATGGATTATTAGATTGGTGACAGAAAAAATGAATGATAATCCGCAAACAATATTTTGAGAATATCCACTTAAATTCACTCAATCTCTAGTCAGTCCCATCTAGATGTTCGATCGTCGAAGACATTCAAAAACTTATGACTTGTAGATATTTTAATTCTTTTTTTGTTCAAAATAATATAATTTTGAAATTTAAAAAAATATATAAAACTAAAATCAATTTGACTTTTACAAAGAGTTAGGGTTGGGTAAAATATTCGAAGTATTCGTATCCGATTCGTATTCGATTTGTATTCGGACCGAAAATTTTAATATCCCCTGATACAAATACAAATACAAATATTAGAAATCCGATATTCGACAAATACAAATACAAATATTAGAAATCTGATATTCGACAAACACAAATAGTAGACTCAATTATCCGAACTATTCGTATCCGTAAGTATTAAATAGAAAATTTAGTTACTATACAGATACATATAAAACAAAATTGATTTTAATGATCAAATTGGAAATAAAAAACATTATTAATCTTATTTAACCATTTATTATATAAATATATATTGGCGAATATGTAATATATTTATGATTGGATGACTACAATATCAAATACTTTAAAATAACTAATATTGTTGAAGATTTAGTTTATACTCAAGATTGATTCTATTCCAATGGGTTGGATAATGTTATAGATGCGTTATAATATATGAAAAAAATACAGAACTCACTAAATATATAACTTTTTACGAATTTTTATTTTAGTGTGTAATCTAATAATTTGTTTCATTGTTTTAGGTGAATTTGACGATATTCGTAGAATCATCCACAAAACTAAATTTAAATGACTGGATGGAGATGAATGTGAAGATTTGATGTTTTGTTTTATTTATATTATATATATTTGCATCTTTGTGCGAATTGAAATTTTAGTTTTAGATTATATTTGATGATTATTAGTTTTTTATTAAAATGTTTTTATATATATTTTATACATTAAAAAAAATTTAGATTCAGATACGAATATCCGACGAATATCTTTATATTAAAAAATATTCGTATTTATAAATAGCCAAATTTACAAATATAAATACAAATATTAAATTTAGATATTCACTAAATATAAATATAAATACAAATAATTCGATATTCGTAAATATTCGTTATTTGACTAGTTCTACAAACAAGATAGCAAATGACCAAAAGAAAGGATAGTGGAATTTTGAGCTAAAAAGCGTGTGCTTCTGGTTTGATGCAAAACGGTGTCGTTTTACAATCTTAAAACCTAACATTTTCTCCCTGTGTGATTGATAAAAGATTCTCTGACCCGCCTCTCCCTTCCCCTCTCTCTTCCTGCCCGCTAAGAATCTCCGAGTTCCTCCATCCGTATTCCAATGGCGGAAGCCCAAACTCCGTCGCTCTCCGAGGTGATCTTCTCTTGCTTCTGTTTTCAGTAGATGTTTGGCTTTTGTTCAGTCTTCGTTTGAACTGTTAGGAACTGGTTGATTCTCTTTGATTTCAGTGTTTTAATCGATTTAGGGTTTATCCCGATATATTTTAATCGATTTATGGTTTCTTCGTTTGTATTCTCTTAGATTGAAGATCGGATTTAGTTCGATGAATTTCGGTTTCGATCTGCTCCCGAAATGGATTGTATTTATGTTCACAGTGGAACTTGACAATTTCGTCGAGCTGCAATAGAAAAACCAAAGATTTGCACTTTCTCTAGTTAGTTGCTATTATTTGGTGATATTTTGCTTCTCTGCTGGACGTGAAATCCAAACTAATCTCGTCCTCAAATGAGTATGAATTATCTTCTCGAATCAGAAATTATTTGGAAGAATGTGCATGGCTTGTATTGTGTTCTTTTTCTTCTCTTTGTATCAAGTGGGATTTAGAATTTCTTTTGGGTACAACGACTTATTTATTCTTAATCGTTATGTCTACTCTTAGTCTTGTCTAGTGGCACTGTTTGCTGGTAAGATTCGGCTAACATTCAGAAATTCTGCTGGCTGATGCTTCCGTTGGCAGCAATATCTATTGGAGAAAGATGAGAAACAAGATACAATTGCTAAGTCTGTGGAAGTGAAAGAGGCGGCACCTGTAGTTTCTACTCCAACTGAAGAGGTTGTTGAAAGCCAAGGAGAAGCACCTTCTGCTGAAGAAAGTAACCCTAATTCTGCAGTTGAAGAGAAGATTGAATCTTCTGCTTCCATAGAAGAGAGCTCCGAGGCTCCTGCTGAAGATTGAATCTTCTGTTTCCACAGAAGAGAATTCCGAGGCTCCTGCTGTGGCTGAGGATTCTGCTGAAGAAACTCCGGCTGCTGAAGAAAATAACAATGACAATTCCAGCGAAGAAGTTGCTGAGGACGCCCCTGAGATCAAGGTACATGATTAATCATCATTGATAACGTATCTATTGGTACCATTTGTTCATTATTTGATACTAAAATCTATTGTCAATCCTTATTATTTTATGATTGAGTCGGTTTTGTTCAATGCTCTCTAGCTTGAGACAGCACCAGCAGACTTCCGTTTCCCCACAACTAACCAAACAAGGCATTGCTTCACTCGTTACATCGAGTATCACAGGTGAGCCGGGCAGTCTATTGTGTTTCACAATTTTGGTATCCCTTTTTTATTTATCTCTAAAGTTACTTTTTTATTTTATATTCCCCATGTTTGCAGGTGTGTGGCTGCTAAGGGTGAAGATGCTCAAGAATGTGATAAGTTTGCAAAATATTATCGCTCTCTCTGTCCCGGCGAATGGGTATGCAGTGTGCTTTTCATTCATCATACTTCACTTGTTGGCTTAATAAATTTTTCATATTTTGTTCCATTTTTATAATTTATCTATTAAAATACATCGTGCATTCTCTTTTTATGCCCTTCTCGTTCGTTCTATTTCACGAGTCCTTTATAGTTTCTCTTGCATCTTCACGTTAATCGTACTCATGACGACTGTAGTCTAAATCCGAAACTAGAGTGGTAATACGCAATGAACCAAGGACTCTGTGTTCACACTTCACATGATTATTGACGTGATTTCGCTATGATCATATTTAACACATGCGTCATCTTTGGTTTTTACAGGTAGAAAGGTGGAACGAGCAAAGGGAAAACGGAACTTTTCCGGGACCTCTGTAAGCAACTGACGATCCACGGCCCTTGGAATCATCTTGCCGTTATGCCTACGATGACAGGTTCAACAACTGAATCCCGAATTATACTTTCTTTTAATGGAAAAGGGAATCCTTGGGGTGTTGCCCTAATTTCAAATTGCTGAGTATAATAAGAATGAAGATAAAATAATCTTGTATTGGTTTCACAAGCGAACCATGCTGTTCTTCATAAAAGCGTGAGAATTTCTTGCCCGGCTTAGCCAAACCTCTAATCTTAAGAGTCCCTTCTTCATTTTCAATTTTTCTCGTCCGTTTTAGCTCCACTATATATATATATACATATATATTTGTTGTTATATGCATTTCGTACACGTTATATTTGAAAACAAGTAGTATCAATTATATTCAGACTTTGCATTTGTTTTTATGGGATCTTTTGAGATTAGTGGAAAATATTAAAATGGACATACAATTTCTTAACAATAGGGATTGTAAATGGGTTATTATCCCAATCAAGTTGATAAAATATTTCAATCTAAATTACGTCTATTTTTTTATGATCGATATTTTTTAAATCAGTCAATGATCGGTATTGATAAGGAAATCTGTATAGGAATTTGTGGATAAAAGTTAAAAATAGAGTTGGAAGCTTTCACATGTATGTAATATAAGAATTGATTCAGTTCCTTTCTTGCTTTTAGAATGAAGATACGATTTTAGCCTCTATTTAGATATGTTATGAAGTTGATTATGTTATTGAATGGACCAAATGTGATAATAGCAACTACCTTATTTTATCGTTTTGATTTGTTATAATTTTATTTAATTGATATGAGATTAAGACTTCGCAAATAACGGATATTTGCGAATATCAGACTATTTGTATTTTGTATTTATATTCAACGAATATCCGGAATTATTATTTGTATTTGTAAATTCGAATATTTATAAATACGGATATTTGTCGAATATACGGATATCCATCGGATATACGATATTTCTATTTGAACCTAAAATTTTTTAACGTATAATATATATATATATATATAAATATTTTAATAAAAAAATCAATAATCATCGAATATAATCTAAAACTAAAATTTTAAATCGCACAAAGATGCAGATATACATAATATAAATAAAATAAAACACCAAATCTTCACATTCATCTCCACATTTGTCATTTAAATTCAGTTTCGTGGATGATTCTAAGAATATCGTTAATTCACCTTAAACAATAAAACAAATTGTTAGATTACACATTAAAATTCTCAAAAAGTTATATATTTAGTGAGTTCTCTATAACATTATCCAGCTTATTTGGACTAGAACTAATCTTGAATATAAATTAAATCTCCAACAATATTAGTTATTTTAAAGTATTTGCTATTTTAGTCCTCCAATCATAAATATATTACATATTTACCTATATATATTTATATAATAAATGTTTAAATAATATTAATAATATTTTTTATTCCAATTTGATCATTAAAATCAATTTTGTTATATATGTATATATATATTAAATAAACTTTCTATTTAATATTTACGGATACAAATAGTTCGGATAATTGAGTCTACTATTTGTATTTATATTTGTATTTGTCGAATATATGATTTCTAATATTTGTATTTGTACTTGTATCAACGCATATTTGAATTTTCGGTTCGAATGCGAATCAGATAGCGAATACTTCGAATATTTTGCCCAACCTTATATGAGATAAGATAAATAATATAATAATTTTTACGTCACGTTTCAAATTTGAAATATTCACATCACACAAATCTATATATAAAAAGTTGCAAAATCTTTCAACTCTCATGATTCCACCTCATCATCCTATTATTAGTTTATTTTATTTTTTTATTCTACATTAATTACCATTCATAAATTACTTTAAATGAATTTTATATTAGTAATATTAGTATTTTAAAGAAACACAAAATATTTATATTAATTTAGAGGATATTTTAGTTAATATATATAATAAAAAATCTATATATAAAAAGTTGCAAAATCTCTCAACATCTTATGATGCCACCTAATCATCCTATTATTAGTTTATTTTACGTTTTTATTCTACATTAATTATCATTCATAAATTACTTTAAATGTATTTTATATTAGTAATATTAGTATTTTAAAGAAACACAAAATATTTATATTAATTTAGAGGATATTTTAGTTAATATATATGTAAATAAAAAAATCAGTAAATTAATAAAAAAATATATATTTATTTGAAATAAAATCTATATATAAAAAGTTGCAAAATCTCTCAATTCTCATGATGATACCTCAACATCCTATTATTATTTTATTTTATATTTTATTCTATATTAACTACAATTCATAAATTACTTTAAATGAATTATATATTAGTAATATTAATATTTTAAAGAAATACAAAATATTTATATTAATTTAGAGGATATTTTAGTTAATATATATATGTGAATAAATAAAGAAATAAGAAAATCTATATATAAAAAGTTACAAAATCTCTCAACTCTCATGATGATATCATCCTGTTATTATTTTATTTTATTTTTTTATTCTACATTAATTATCATTCATAAATTATTTTAAATTGAATTATATATTAGTAATATTAAAATTTTAAAGAATTCATATATAAAAAGTTGCAAAATTCTTGACTTCTCATGCTATCACCTAAGTATTATTATTTTTGAAAACTCTTTCTTCAATTAATGTGGAGTAATCTAAAAATTTAAAACACTTTAATTATTTCAATAAATTAATTTATAAATTCAATTTTAAATATAAATAAAACTAAAAAAATCAGCGTTTACATAAGTTTGAATACAAATTAAAATAAAAATTAAATTATAATTAAATATTTCAAAATTCTAAGCATTATTTTAGTATTTTATTTTATTTTTTTCTACAAAAATTAATAAATTTATTTTGTATATTTAATGACATTTTTAAAACCTCTTTCTTGTGGAGTAATTTGAAAATTTAAAATACTTTAATATATTTCAATAAACTAATTTAAAAATTCAAATTTTAAATATAAATAAAACTAAATAGTTCACGGTTTACAAAAGTTTGAATACAAATTAAAATAAAAATAAATTATAGTTAAATATTTCAAAATTTAAATTAAAATTAAATAAAAGATTTACGTATTTATATGAATATAAAATTCTTGGCTTCTCATACTGCCACCTAAGTATTATTATTTTTAAAACCTCTTTCTCCAATTAATGTGGAGTAATCTAAAAATTTAAAACACTTTAATTATTTCAATAAATTAATTTATAAATTCAATTTTAAATATAAATAAAACTAAAAAAATCAGCGTTTACATAAGTTTGAATACAAATTAAAATAAAAATTAAATTATAATTAAATATTTCGAAATTCTAAGCATTATTTTAGTATTTTATTTTATTTTTTTCTACAAAAATTAATAAATTTATTTTGTATATTTAATGACATTTTTAAAACCTCTTTCTTCTGGAGTAATTTAAAAATTTTAAATACTTTAATATATTTCAATAAACTAATTTAAAAATTAAAATTTTAAATATAAATAAAACTAAATAGTTCACTGTCTACAAAAGTTTGAATATAAATTAAAATAAAAATTAAATTATAGTTAAATATTTCAACATTTAAATTACAATTAAATAAAATATTTACGTATTTATATTAATAAAAATTTATAGTATATTTACATGAATGATTAGTTATAAAAATATTAAAAAAATGTTAGAAACTAATCAAAAGAGACATAAATATAATATAAATAATATATAAATTTGTTATACAATTGAACAATGTAGAAAAAATAAAATAAAATAACAAAACAATGATGAGGTGGCAACATGAGGATTAAGAGATTTTGTAACTTTTTATATATAGATAAAGTAAATTATGTAAATTTTATAATAGACCAAATATCACATCAAAGAATGCTTTATCATGGAACAACATCATCATATCTTATGCAGATCATGATTTAGAGAAATTCTCATTCATTTATTATCCAAAATGATTGGATGTGACATAAATCCGAAAAAATGAGTATAAGGGTGTTTGTTTAGCTCTTTGAAGAAGTAGAGACAAAAGTTCGATTGAACATAGAATCATTATGCTTGAAAGTAGAATAATGAAGGTTATTCGGTATAAATTTCTTCTTGATTCAAGCTTTTTCTATTGATACTAAGAATTATGGTTTTACATGATAAATAATTTGAAAAATTCTAATAATATATTATATATATTAGAAGAAAAAAATAAAGATTGCAAAGTTAATTAAAATTCTAACCAATAAACACCAAATACTATGTATCACTATATAATAATATATTATTTATGTTAAATGTTTTTAATTTTTTTTACTCTAACTATGAGTTAGATGATTCAATTATTTTGTTTTTTATATGATTTTAAGATATAGAAATAATATTATAATAATCAATTATATTTTAGACAAAAATATTCACTATCATAGTTCAATGCAATATATTTTCACCCCATTGATATTCTATTAGTTTCATATTTTTTAAGCTATCATGTGTTATTAAAATACTATTTAGAAATATATTTTTTCCATTTAATTTTATTATTAAACTAAATCAATTTTATGTTATAAAATTTTGATATTTTTTATTAGCATTTGTTACCTATCATTCGATAAGATAATATATATGTAATGCCATAAACCAAAATTTCTGATATTTATAATATATCGATTTATTTTTAATAGATTAACTTTTATTATATAATTGTAAATTTTTAATGCGCGGATTCTTTTTCTAGTCTATATATAAAAAATTGCAAAATTTTTCAACTCTCATGATGCCACCTCATCATCCTATTATTAGTTAATTTTATTTTTTATTCTATATTAATTACCATTCATAAATTATTTTAAATGAATTTTATATTAGTAATATTAGTATTTTAAACACAAAATAAATATTTATATTAATTTAGAGGATATTTTAGTTAATATATATGTAAATAAAAAATCTATATATAAAAAGTTGCAAAATCTCTCAATATCTCATGATGTCACCTAATCATCCTATTATTAGTTTATTTTATTTTTTTTATTCTACATTAATTAACATTCATAAATTACTTTAAATGAATTTTATATTAGTAATATTAGTATTTTAAAGAAACACAAAATATTTATATTAATTTAGAGGATATTTTAGTTAATATATATGTAAATAAAAAATCTATATATAAAAAGTTGCAAAATCTCTCAATATCTCATGATGTCACCTAATCATCCTATTATTAGTTTATTTTATTTTTTTTATTCTACATTAATTAACATTCATAAATTACTTTAAATGTATTTTATATTAGTAATATTAGTATTTTAAAGAAACACAAAATATTTATATTAATTTAGAAGATATTTAGTTAATATATATGTAAATAACAAAATCAGTAAATTAATAAATAAAAAATATATATTTATTTGAAATAAAATTTATATATAAAAAGTTGCAAAATCTCTCAACTCTCATGATGATACCTCAACATCCTATTATTATTTTATTTTATATTTTATTCTATATTAATTACCATTAATAAATTACTTTAAATGAATTATATATTAGTAATATTTATATTTTAAAGAAATACAAATATTTATATTAATTTAGATATATTTTAGTTAATATATATATATATAAATAAATAAACAAATGAGTAAATCTATATATAAAAAGTTGCAAAATCTCTCAACTCTCATGATGATACCTCATCATCCTGTTATTATTTTATTTTATTTTTTTATTCTTCATTAATTACCATTCATAAATTATTTTAGAATGAATTATATATTAGTAATATTAATATTTTAAATAAACACAAAATATTTATGTTAATTTAGAGGATATTTTAGTTATTATATATGTAAATAAATAAAAAATTAGTAAATTAATAAATCTATGTATAAAAAATTGTAAAATCTCCTAATTCTCACACTATCACCTCATCATACTATTATTATAAAACTTTGAATACAAATTTAAAATAATTTGGGTTTTAAAATAATTGAAAACTATTAAAAACTAATGAAATGAGATATATAAATAAAATATAGATAAATAATCATATAAATATGTTATATAAAACTATATAAACTACAAAATATTTAATATTTTAAATTTTAAGTTTTATATTTAAAATATAACAAATTTACGTATTTATGTGAATAAAAATTAATAGTATATTTACATGAACGTTTGGTTATAAGAAATTGAAAAAATATTGGAAATATTGATAAAATGAGACAAATAATAAAATAGAGATAGATAAACATATACATATGTTGTATAAATCAATATATTTTTTTATTATTTGATGTGTAATTATATAATAAATTCGCGTACTTGGATGAAAGTTTGGTTATAAAAATATGAAAAATATTGGAGACTACTGAAATGAAACAAATGATAAAATTGATAATCGTCTCTTATATTATATCTAAATACTTTCATTTTAAAAATTATATATTTTTTTGTATAACATTGATATCATTATCATAATAATTAGATCCTACCAATTTATGATAATTTAAAAAAAATTAAATTTATTATCTATTTTTTCGTAAAATGATATAGAAAATATATCATCACATTTAATTTTTGTCTTTCTATATAATGATTGATTTTGATATATAAATTCCAATTGTATAATTAAAAAATTGATAAAACTCTGCGCATCGAGCGATTTTTATTACGATATAAATATAATCTAAATAGATAGTGTATGTTCATTGAAAATGGATCGGGACCGCACCAAAACTATTTTCATATGTTACTTTGTTGATATTGTGATTCTCCCATGATAAATCAACAACTATTATCATGTGTATCACATAAAGGATGTTTTATCATCGAACAACATCATCATATCTTAGGTAGATCATGGTATGGAGGAATTCTCATTCACGTATTATCCAAGATTATTGACTGTGGCATAAATCCGAACAAAAATGAATATAAGGGTGTTTGTTTGGCTCTTTGAAGAAGTAGAGACAAAATTTCGATTGAGCATAGAATCACCATGTGTGAAAGTAGAATAATAAAGTTTACTCGATATAAAATTATTCTTGATTAAGGATTTTTGTATGTGATACTAAGAATTATTGTTTTATGTGGTAAATAATTTGTTTTTAAGCTTTTTAGAAGAGATTGGAGTGAAAAGAAATGAACAACATTAAGTCTATAACATCTCATAGAAGTTTAGAAGCTTTGAACATAAAGAATAATAGAAGACGACTGAATTATAAATTTGAACTAATTAACTATGCTAATGAGGTATGCTTTCGGTGAAATGATAGGAGATGATGGAAGAGGAAGATGAAGATAGAAGAGGAAACGATTCATTTGTTCATGTTATGTTATATCATTCTGATATTTTCTATTAGTATCTATTACATATTATTCAATAAAATAATATATACACAATGCCATGAACGAAAATTTTTAATATTTCTAATATATCGATTTATTATTAATATATTAATTTTATAATATATTTACAAATTTTTAAAATCCCACGCATTGTGCGGATTCTTTTTCTAGTTATATATGTAATAATCCTTGCAAGGAGGCTTCTGGTGAAGCCACCTCAACAAGGATTATTAATTTAAAAAAAAAGTTTTTTCTTCTTGGAATACCAAAGGTTCCTTCTTCTCTACTTTATTTAAAATTTTAAAATTATTCATATATATTGGATATATATTTTTATCATAAAAAGCTATTTATTTATATATAGATTTTAAAATATACACATATTTATTTAATATATATATTCATATATAGTAGATATATATTTTTTCATATCCATATTAAAACATATTTATTTATATATAGATTTTAAAATATATACATATTTGTTTAATATATATTAATATATATTGGATATATATTTTTTATATCCATATTCTATTATTTTATTTGAAATAACACCAAAGAGTTATATATATATATATTTAATATATATATATCATATACATTGGATATATATTTGTTCAAAAATACTATTTTAATATTTTATCTCTTCTCACGCCGCCACATCTTCTTTCAATTTTTTTATTTTTATTTCAATTGTTTTATCATAAATTATTTCAATGAATACACAAAAAAAACCTTTCATCTTCCATATCATTCTTTTATATTTATATAATTTTAATTTTATTATAATCAAATATATATATATATATAATGAAGAAAAAACGAAACATTTTTTTGAAATAACACTACAAAAATAAATGTTATAAATGAAACTTTATGTTTTAAAAAAATAAATTAAATTAAGTCTTATATATTAAAATTGGATTTTGTTTTTAATTCTGGTGAAGTCACGTCAACACTGACGTAGCAGTCCAACCATCAATTCCATTTTTTAATTTAAATTGATTTATATATAAAAGTAAAACATGTTGTATAAACAGAAAAAAACTCAACAAATACTATCTCGATTTCTATTGTGATAAAATATTATAAATAATCAAAATATCTACTCTTTATATATTTATATATATGTGTGCTTTTATTTTTAATACATAAGGGTAACTTTTGTATTATATATCAATTTTATTAAATAAATATTATCCTAAACCAATAAATTCTTTTCAAATATTAAATTCAAAATTTTGATAATTTATATTTCAATTTTCTTTTCAAATATATATATATATATAGATAAATGCAAATGTTGTTCTCGCAGCGTTTCACTTCAACAATATTTATTTATTCGATTAAATATCAGAATCCACCACAATTCATCCTTGATTTCTCAGAAACCACAACAAGTGGTGGTTCATATGGTTTTCTTTCGGCAGGTCAACGACGTAGATATGGTCGTGTGTTGATGATGGCGCAGCGGATCGGCAGCGGGTCAGCTAGGGTTTAGGCGATATATTTATTCTTCCTCGATTAGGTTCTATTTTCTTGACTTTAATTTCATCTTATCAAAAATTTATTTAGATGACATTAAAAACCTAATATAATATAATAAAAATTACGGAAGTTTAAAAACCGTGACATAGTTATCGAGATGATAACATGAGAATATATGGATTTGTAAAAATTTATATATGAAAAAGATAATATATTTTATTAAAAAAATATTTTAATACTAATTGAGTTATTATTTCTCTAAATAATTTCTATTATCTATGTATCTTTCTTTAGTCTAATAATTTATCAAATGACTATATCAAAATTTGGTTTTCTTGATCTTGCTATTGAACTATAATAACTACTTAGACATTTAATAAAATTCAAATATATTAATCATTTTTTCGTAAAATAAGATATAAATATATAACCATCATCGATTACACGAGTCTTACATGAGTTTTTGATATGATGATCTATTTATAACATATGAATTTCAACTCAATAATAAAATATTGATAAAAACCCGCGCATCCCATGGGTTCCTTCCTAGTATATAGATATAACATTAGAATCTTGAAAGTAATACATATCAAATTTTAATATATTCTACATATATAAATATATTATTTTGTTGAACCAATCACATATTAGGATAAAATTAGTTATTAACAACACAAATATAACAATTTAATTCATTAACAACACAAATATAACAATTTAACCAATTATTTTGTGGTTAAAAAACCAATAAGCGTCTCCATTTCATTAGGGGGAACTTAAAAAATACACTCGTATGGCTAAAGTGCTTCAAAAATACCCTTCGCAGAAAAAAAAAGTTTCAACTTCAAATCTACCTTAAAATATTGATAATCCCATATTACCCTTGTCGACAATTTTTCTCTCTCCTCTAGAGCACCTCTATTTCTCTCTCTCTCCTGTGGCGCATAAATTACTTTTCCCCACACCACAACATATTCGGCGAGAGTAGCTTGAAATCGACATCAGATTCGTTGCCAATAGGTTGAAATCGTTTGTTGTCTACAAAGAAGCTTGCAATTAAGCACGTCCCGCAGAAAAACCAGGTATGTATAGTGAGTTTTTCGTGTTTCTCTTGTGTTTATTGCAATTATTGAAAACGGGTCTAAACGAGTCATATTTATTGCAATGTCAAAGGTCACAGAGTTGTACGGTCGCATTGGGTCACAGAGTCTCATCGAGGGTTAAAAGGGATCAAAGTTCGTCGTAGGGGTCCAAGGGTAAAGGGGTCGCAAAGGGTCAAAGGGTTGTAGGGGTCCAAGGGTCAGATGGGAAAGGGGTCGCAAAGGGTTCAAAGGGTCGCATGGGTCTAAGGGTCACATGGGAAAGGGGTCGCAAAGGGTTCAAAGGGTCGCATGGGTCCAAGGGTCGCATGGGAAAGGGGTCGCAAAGGGTTCAAAGGGCCGTAGGGGTCCAAGGGTCGCAGAGGTAAAGGGGTCGCAGGGGTCCAAGGGTCGCATGAGAAAGGGGTTGCAAAGGGTTGAAAGGGTCGCAGGGGATGTCCAAGGGTCGCATGGGTACAAGGATTGCAAAGGGGTACAAGGGTCGCAGAGGTACAAGGGTCGCAAAGGGATACAAGGGTCACATAGGGGTCAAAGGGTCACAGGGGTACAAGGGTCGCACGGTCGCACTGGGTCACAAAGTCTAATCGAGTCGCACGGTCGTAGTGGGTCACAAAATTTACCCCTCTTTTTATGTTTTTGTTACAGGTGTAATGGATACGGTGGATGAGAAAATCACACTGATTTATTTTTTGTATGATGGTAAATGGAGAAAAATCCAAATGGAGAATCTGAATGGGTTGGTAGAGTTCAGGAAACCAGAGAGTATTTTTCTTATGTCCTCCGGTTAGTCTGACATACCAGCAACTGATTGATGAGTTATGCGCAGAGATGATGGTGGATAATAATACAACGAAGTTGAAGTTAAGCTATTTGCCCAATATTTGTGAAAATAGGAAGCCGACATATATAATGAATGACAAACATCTTATTTGTTATCTGTTCGATCGCATAAGAGGAATTCGACCATGCTGTATGTGGAGATTTAATCGGCAAGTGTGAATTATGAAATCGAAATTGAGAGGGAAATTGATTCTCTTTCCTGCTTTTGGAAGTATTGCTAAAGAAGGTGAGGATCAAGGTGTTGTAGATTATGATGACTGTGTTATTGTAGGTCTAGATAACAAAAGTAGAGTTGAGAGTAATCCAGAAACATTAGATATTTTGGATTCGAATAATTCTGATAGTGAACATACAAGCGGGTTAAGAGAAGATGGTGGGTGTGCCATGAATGTGGTAGTTGATGGATTTGTTTGTGGCAGTAATAACGTTGATTATGATGTGCCAACAGAGCATAAGTATGGTGATGGTGAGAACAACTCGGAAATGGTAGTTCACGATAGAAAAAATAATATCTTCGAGTTTGAAGATGGATTGGATCTTAAAGTTGGGCAAGAGTTTGATAGCAAGAAGGTTGTACATGCATTTGTAAGGAAGGGTTCAATCAAAGCTTCGTTTAGATATACAACATTGAGATCTGATACGAAGGTGTGGAAGTACGATGCAAGTTTGCCGGAAGTGGTTGTAAATGGAAATTACGCGTGACAGCAATCCCAAATTCCAAACTGTTTAGTGTGAGAACACACCATCCCATTCATAACTGTTCACCTGTATCTAAAGGGACCGAAGCTACAAAGGGTACATCGCAAATGGTTAAGGATTATTTGAAAGAGGAATATACCAGAAATTATGAAACACCTCCAGCAAAAGAATTGATGGCTCGTGTAAAAGCAAAATACGATGCCGATGTATCGTATTTGATGGCATTAAGAGGCAAATGCAGTGTTCAAAAGGATATTCGTGGTGATGACTTTGAACATTATAGGAGGCTTTCAAGGTGGTTGCACATGTTTATACAAAGAAATCTCGGATCTGTCGCTGATCTTCAGTTCGACATAGATGGGAAAAGCTTCAAATACCTTTTTATGGCTGTCGGAGTGGCTATAAAGGGATGGAAATACATGTGTAAAGTGGTTGTTGTGGATGCGATATTTCTGACAGGAGTGTACAAGGGGGCATTGATTGTGGCGACCGTGCAAGATGGTGAACATCACCAATATCCTCTTGCATGGGGAATAGTCGACAGAGAAAAGGACAAATCATGGACGTGGTTTATGTCAAGATTGAAAGAGGTGATACCGGATGGACGTGATGTCGTTGTGATATCTGATCGCCATAAAAACTTGATCAAAGTAGTCAAACAAGTGTACAAAGAAGCTGATAATGGTTTTTGTGCGCATCATATATCGCAAAATATAAAGAGCTACGTCAATAAAGGCCATCGTAGAAAGACTTCAAAGGGTGATACTGTGGCGGAAATGTTCTTCAAATGTGTAGCAGCATACACGGAGAACGAATTTGAAGTGTTATTGAATGATTTGAAGGCCATGTACAAAAATGACTTTTGTGACCTCTGCGACCCTTGTACCCTTTGCGATCCTTGCACCTCTGCCACCCTTGTACCCTTTGCGATCGTTAGACCCCTGCGACCCTTTGACCCTGCGACCCTTGTGCCACTGCGACCCTTGTGCCCTTGCGACCCTGCTTACAAAATCATATACATGTAGAGAATGTAAAGATTTGACTTGTTTTTTCGTTTTTTTGTTATAGGAAATCCCGAAGATATTCTTCGATGATTATATTTACGGGAAAACGAGGGACAACAACACGGCGCTTAAATCGAATGGTCTAACAGAAGATGGAAAGTCAAGTTGGATGGCTCCAGATTCACTTATTGGTGGAAAGATTTCTCAAACGACCCCGACTTAAGTATTGGGGATTACTTACTTTTCACTCACGAAGGTGAAATGGTCTTTCACGTCACTTTCGCCACTCCTGCTCCGAGGATTTTATGAGAAACTGTGGTACCAGTCACTTGTTCGAATCTGGCCACAGATGCATTGGTAAGTGACTTCAATACGGTTTTATTCCTTGCATGGGTAAGGATTTTCACGATTTTTATTCCTTTCTACGGATGTCGCAGACACTTCTGATAGGGTTTGCAAGGTCGAGCGGTCTTTGCCATAGATGATGTAAGATATATCTGATGTTAGGATACTCCACGCCGTGGGAGGCAGATCTAAGGCCCGTGGCATGTGGTGGCGCTTCCATCAGAAGGGGTTGGAGAAAGTTTTATCTTGACCATCGACAGACCGATGGTTGTACCCTCGTAGTCCAAATATATGAGAATAGACCAATATTTGTGCTTCATTTTTTACCAACAATAACAGTGTTTGATTTTCAGTTGTGTTTTGTATTTGGATGGTTTTCATTTGTGTTTTGTATTTGGATGGTTTTCAGTTGTGTTTTGTATTTGGATGGTTTTCATTGGACAATGATTCAATAGTAAGTATTATTGTTAGTATCGTTGTTTTTTTTGGATTTACTATTCTTGTAACAAGGGTCGCGAGGAACAAGGGTGGCAAAGGGACAAGGGTCGTAGAGGGACAAGGGTCGTAGAGGGACAATGCTCGCACGGGTCCAAGGGTCGCAGAGGGACAAAGATCGCACGAGTCCAAGGGTCGTAGATGGACAAAAAATAATAAATTATGTATTTGTAAATAATTGTATTTGTAAATAATAAATAATAAATTTTTCATATGATTTGTAAATAATTGTAAATAATATTAATAAAATTTTCATATTATTTGTAAATAATTGTATTTGTAAATAATAAATAATAAATTATTCATATTATTTGTAAATAATATTGTATTTGTAAATAAAAAATAATAATTATTCATATTATTTGTAAATAATTGTATTTGTAAATATAAGGGGTCCCAGGATCACAGGGTCGCAGAGTTACAAGGGTCGCAGATCTCTTGAACCTCTGCGACCCTTGAACCTCTACGACCCTCGGATCCCTGCGACCCTCGGACCATTGTACCCGTTTGACCCTTGACCCTGTGACCCTTTTACCAAATATTAAAAAAAACAATGTACCAAATATTTAAAAAATAACAATGTACCAAATATTTAAAAAATAACAATGTAGCAAATATTTAAAAAATAACAATGTACCAAATATCAAGTTAAAAAATAAAAATGTACCAAATATTTAAAAATGACAATGTACACAAATATTTAAAAAATAACAATCTACCAGATATCAAGTTAATCTCAGGGTGGAGGGATACATTTTCCATTACTAAATACATCAGCCGCAATCTTCTCAAGCATGGAAATAATATTTTCGTTGCAAATGCAGTGCAAATCATTACGTACTTTCATTACCGAGGCTTCTAAGTATTTGTAGGAGTAAACACCACAGTCATTCCCGCTTTCGTTCTATACACCTTCATAATACTCATATTTCCATTTACCTTGTCTAGAAGCCAAAGAAGGAAACCCTCCGAGAATGAACATCTTGGGGATAGCTTTTCTTAGATTCTCAATCATCGGATCGATATGCGATTCCTTAAGCCTCGTCTGGCAGTCGTATACCGTGATGCATCGGGTTTTGAAATCTGCTTTGATGGCTACCCAATGACATCCTACATATATACTACTGATCGATGGAATGTTTAGAACCGCGACAAAGCCTTCAAAAGCACTAATTGGTTCCATACTTCTTAATGGATACTTTCCATTCAAACAATCACTAAGAAGTTCCGACAAAGTGTCCACATTCCCGTACAACCAATGCTTGAGGATCTCCGTGAAAAACATAGGACAAACGTAAAGTTTCTTAAATATCGCGGGAATGTCTTCATGCGACAATACTGCATCAACAACGCCTCCTCCAATTGCTGCAAAAAATAAAAAACATTTAACACACATGAATACATATGACACAAAATGACCTCTGTCACTTCGGGTTTAAAATAATTTACATCATCTTCAAGCCATACGTTGGGCGTTAATATAATCTTCCAAAACTCTGGCCCCCAGAGAGTATCTAGATCAGATTTTCACCAACTCTCATGTCCAGGTTTCGTCAGAAACATATATAGAGCAGTCAACCTTTCACCGTTTGTGTCAATGAACGAAGATTCTCGGGTTATCGAGCCCTTTTCTAATCCCTTGGATGTCCACCAGAACGAAGGTTCTTCATCCACCTTTTTATCGGATTCTTGAACCACCTTTTTTTCGGGTTCTTGAACAACCTTCTTTTCGGGTTCTTGGACTCCACCAACATCTTTTCCTCGCCCTCTCCCTCGCACTATTCTTGCTCTTTTTGTCGATGGAGGTTCAACATATGCCTTCCGTGGTCTTAAAACTCGTTTACGTACCGGCGGAGGTTCAACATATGGCGCAAAATCCTTTGATAAAGGTCCAGCACCTGCATAAAATTTACTTCATTAAACATATGGCGACCAATGCGGCCCTACGACCCATACGACCTATACAGACCCATACGACCCATTCGACCTTTTGTGACCCATTCGACCCATACAACCCATGCGACCTTTTGTGACCCATTCGACCCATACGATCAATGCGACCTTTGTGATTCAAAAGACCGTACTTACTTGGTGGAACCTCTTATCATTAGAGGGGACTTCTTCGAGAGGATCCATTGTAGTATCCTCGGAAGGAACCTCCTTATCCTTAGAGGGGGCTTCTTCGATATGACTGACTGTAGGTTCCTCGGAAGGAAACTCCTTAGGGGCGACCTCTTCGACAGGACCGATTGTAGGTTCCTCGGAAGGAGCCTCCTTAGGGGCGCCCTCTTCTACATGACTGAATGTAGGTTCCTTGGAAGGAACCTCCTTAGAGTTTCCCTCTTCGACAGGACTGACTGTAGGTTCCTCGGAAGGAACCTCCTTAGGGGCGCCCTCTTCGACTGGACCGACTGTAGTTTCCTCAGAAGGAACCTCCTTAGGGGCACCCTCTTCGATTGGACCGATTGTAGTTTCCTCGTCAGCGACTTCATCGTCAGTAACCACTAGTGCATATGCATAAAATTACTTCATTAATTAGATGCGACCCTTCTACTTATACGACCGTGCGATTTATGCATCTTTTTTGAACCTTATGATCCATGCCGACTCTCGATGGAAATTTACTCAAATGAAAATTTTCACTATTTATTACTTACTTGGTGGAACTTCAACAGGAGCAACGACTGTAGTAACCTCTCTAAAAATGTATTCATTTAGAGGAATGGTGGCGGCAGATGCGATATTTTCAATTAATCTCGAAATGTTTGCCAAATCCTCTTCTGAGCCATCTCAAGAGTCATTTTCAGACTCTGACTCAACCGGCTATTCGTTTGGCATTGGATATGAACGTTGAAGGAATTCATTATCTCTAACACTGTCGGAAGATTGGTTTGCGGTGCTCGCATCTATCTCGGTAGATTTTGAGTTTGCCTTTTCAGCACTTTTGGGATTTGCCGCCTCGTCTTTTGTTTAGACAAATGAAACCCAGTATCCCTTAGAAGATCTCTGACAGCGTTGATTATTCTTTTCTCCGACTTCTTTATTTCCTTCACTAATTTCTACTCCAGTGTCAGACGGACTGCAGCTTCTTTTCCTTCAGCTTCATCTTCATCCTCACCTTCTCTTTCAGCTTCAGCTTCAGCATTCTTCATCAGCTTCTGCAACACCTACCCTTCCTTCGTCTTCGTCATCTTCAACCTCTATTATTTTTTTCGCCCACGCTCTTCTTCCTCTTAGTCCCCTTCCCTTTCCCCTTCCCTCTCCCCTTCTTTTGATCACCAAGAACTGCTTTTCGCGTCAGCAGTTCTTGCTCACGGATGTCCTCCCAACAAATACCCTTCGGATTTCTACAAATATGTTCCATCCATATCTGAACATCGTGATCGTTGCATCCCTCATAGTCGTCCAGATAAAAAACTAAACCTACCTCTTTGTGTTCAGCACGAAGAATACTTCGAATATCCTACCGGGTCTAACCCTTGTTTTCCTTGTGACCCATATGTAATTGTTACCTTAGAATCTTCGATCAGCCTTATCACGCCTACATATTTCAGGTTAATACTGGATTTAACCATCTTCTTGCACATTCTTGGGCATGATGGATCCACATCCATAACATCAACATACCATCCCTTTCCGCCCAAACTAAGGATGTATTCGAAAGGAAGTAACTGCAACATTAAAACAAAATTATTAGAATACAAAAAGTACGAAAACATTCAAGTTATTCGAATAATATATACAAA